>CM060709.1:133694523-133964329 GCA_030686995.1 Artemisia argyi | reverse complement strand
TAGGCTAAACATTGTTATTCGTCTTCACTTTGTCTTCGTTAGTCCTGTTCAAAGTTTAGTGCATTCATAGGACAATGACATGTTATAATCAACCTTTAGCCAAGAAAATGAAAACTTTTACAACGACTTATATTACCTGATATATCTAACTTTAGAAAATAACTACTCCTATGTTTTGGACACTTTTGAATTTAGGTTGATAAAATTATACACAGAAATATTACTACTACAAACACTCATCTTTACACGTCATTATATAAATAGAGAATAATACTATATCCACACAATTTTTACAAACAAACTTTCATACAAGGATATGACAAATGTGATGGACCAATTGTATTATATTATATTTTCTCTTTCTTACTTTTCACTACCCATAACTCATTGCCACATGTACGTGTGGATTTTTATTTATTTATTTATTTTTAATATCATGTGGATGTATCATTTCTCTTATAAATATGATATCGAGACACAATTTGATTTTTTCTTGGTTGGTATGTATAACAAAACGGTTACTTTTCTATAAGTAATGGACTAAACCCATATAATGCTTCCCACGCAACCTTAATTCCACCACTCCCGAGCATATAATCTTTCCTCGTACTCGGCTCCGTACAACCAACACATGTATTGACACCCCTAGACCGAGTGTAATGGGGCAACTTATAACGCGTCCTCCGTGTCCGTCGCATGTCATTTTTTTATTTTTTTTTCGGTGTTTAAGTATGGTATGTTTAGGTGGTTGTTTTCATTATCACCACAGCGTGTGTTGGATGGTAAGAATGAATGTTAATGTGAAGCCAACGTTGTGATTACGAGTTATTCACGATAAACCATTACATATGATCTATGACTTGACAGTTTAAGAATTTTCCTGGTATCTACCCCATTCGAGCTAAAATTGATTATACGAAAATCTCTTGCTGGAATGCAAAATGGAATAAAATATTATAGTTATAAAGTTAGTTATAAAGTTGGATAAATGAATCAATTGTTGGACTTTTGTGTAAAGTTTAGCTTTATTCCTCAACAGTCCTTCAACCTTGAAAAATCGACATTCTTTTGGACCCCATATTTGATAACATCAAGTTTCTTGTAGGTTTAATCTGGAGCTGTGACAACTGACAAACATATGCCTGAAACTAACATTTCATATTTACATGTTGAATTTTACTCAAAAGGTATCAAATGCCTTTTGTATTAGTCTCTCGCACACGCATAAATAATTGTACCGACTGGCGAGTCGTGACATGCAAGACTTCCTTCACGCATTTACCAAATCTTTTAAGGCCAACATGCGAGACCCTTGTAACTAACTATAGGTTTACTAATTGTTATTGATTACTAGTTTAGATAATTGTGACTTACTAGCAAAAACCAAAAACCTTAAACTGATGGGAGTTCATGTTGAACCCGGAAACGGGTTAGAAGGTGTGAAGGGTCAAGGGGCAGCGCCCTACCAGCAGTTATATCAAATTTTCATGTTGCATTACCACACGCCAATTATACATTGGGAATAGCTACATAATCATATCAAGGTGGATGATGCCAACGTATGGACACGTGTGCACTATAACTAGTAACAGATTACCGACTGGAAGTTGCTGCCAGTCCGTAAGGTCAGTGACAATTCCCAGCCACAATTCCGCTCAACTAGTCGTGTAATTGACAATCACACCAATAATTATCCAAAATATCTTAGGTATTACAGTAATAAACTTGGTTCAAGTATAATTATTCAAAATCCGATATCTGAATCTACTAATGCAATATTCAAACTACAGATTCAAGAACTAATATCCAAAAACATAACGTCTGATGGTTCATATTCAAATTCAACTACACTAATACTATATTAGATCGATAAGGTGGCGACCAAACATACTACTGAGGAGTGACAGGGAAGAGATCTTTCAAGCATCATTTTTTTAAAAACCTTGATGATTCTTTGCCAATCTTATTCCAATGTTCTTGTTCCAGTTGGGCTCCTAGGGCCGTTTCCTGAGCTAAGGCGACGTCCAAAATACAATATCCAAAACTGAAGTTCCACTATTGTTGAGCAAGAAACTAGTCGGTATCCATGACTAAAGTTCCATTATTGGTGAGCAAGACACTACTCATAGTCCATGTTGCCAAATTTCAGACTTTTAATTAACGTGCAGAATCCCCTAAACAAAGCGAATATTTGTATAGACTTTTGCTTGGTGAAAGGAAGAAACCCAGAGGTATGTAGGCCAATATGACCCCCACCAATCAGTTACATTGATTAAAGCATCTCCTTGCATGATTTTTACAAACAGTAATCAACTTTCTAACCACCATAAATACATTCTTCTCTTCATTTCCGCAAATCACCCCACGCCAACTTAACAAGCATTCTTCATTAGGATGGACAAAAGAAGCTCATTTAGAAGATCTCAAACATTTCAACCAACAATTCACTCTGCTCCACTCATGGTTGCTAATAATGCATCTCAAAGAAGGTCTCTATCTATTGAGTTTCCCACTTCTCCTGATCAGTCAATTTTGGGAGAAGAAATGTATCATTTCAGTCATTCCCACCACCCAATCGCACTTGTTAACCTTCAAGATCCTTTCACCTGCTCTGGCTGCAAAGAACGTGGTGCAGGCAAAAGGTTTTCTTGTCTAAAATGTGACTTTCAGCTTCATGATTTTTGTGCTTTATCACCTCCTGTGCTTAAAGCTCA
Organism: Artemisia argyi; assembly: GCA_030686995.1. Taxonomy (NCBI): domain Eukaryota; kingdom Viridiplantae; phylum Streptophyta; class Magnoliopsida; order Asterales; family Asteraceae; genus Artemisia; species Artemisia argyi. The sequence continues at coordinate 133,961,615 of CM060709.1, read as the reverse complement.
TCCCTTCCATGTTCAGCACCAGCTTGTTTTTCATTCTAAGCCCAAAACAGGTAAGCAAAACACACCTAACTGAGAAGTATCAATTCTATACACTCTATTCAGCAGTACACACAGTTCAAGTATACAAAATTATAAAAAGTACACAGTGCCACTTGCACTAAGAAAGGTGGCTTGACAAATCAATTTTTTTTTCCGCCCAAAATGCTACGAAAATCGGATAAAACTATCTACTTAAAAATGTTGACAAATTGCTTAAAACACCACATGTTAAACTATATAAACTTTTGCTAGATGCTTTCTGTATAAATATATATACACAAGAACCTTTTTATCCAATATAAAAATAAAGAATAACCAAACATGCAATACAACTAAACATGATTCTGATGATTAATTAGTATTTTGATGTTTGGTAAAGGTGGTATTCGATGGCCAACGTGCAACGTTTGTACTAAATCTACTAGAGGGTTTATGTTCAGATGCAACTTCTGCCATTTTCAAATGCACCCATGTTGTGCCATGCTTTCTGACCAAATCAACTACCCAACTCTTCACAGCCACCCATTGAACCTATTGCCTCCGTTAGCCTCTGACGATCAACTCAGCTTAACTTGCAGAGAGTGCGGTAGAAAGAGATCAGGCCGCCTTTACGGCTGCAGGGTTTGTGACTATCATCTACACGCAGTTTGTGCTAAGGATTTGATCAACGGTCTTAAAGTGAATGGCATCAAGAACTCTGCGAAGGCGAGTGTTCTTGCACCTGCTGTCCGGTTTGCTTCACAAGCAGTATTTGAGTTCATAGGCGGACTGATTGATGGAATTGGTGAAGGTGTGGGAGAGGCTCTTGTTCAGGACGTGACAAGGAGTGGTGGACATCGTAGATGAACATCAACAAAGATGTGACAAGCTAGCAACCGGAAGCTAATGCCCAGATACTATTTTATTGCATTCTAATTTATATATACATATTTTATGATAAGGATGTTCCTTATTTATAATTCATAAACATGGATTTGATATTTACGTACAATATATTTGTACAATATGCATTATAAGGTTGTATATTGAAAGATGTGATAAAGTAGTTATCGTGTTAAATGTTATATAAAAAATTACTTATTTAGCTGTCAACTTCAATTCGTATAAATTACAAGTACGTTTTAAGAGAATACAAAAAGATAAACCGAAGAAAAGCTTTAAAAGCCTAATGTGTAATTGAGTCATTAGTATTTTTCTAGATGAAAACCTGACTAAATTAGTAAAGGATCACAGTTGATCAAATATTGCATTCAACAGAATACAAATATAGAATATGTCAAGAAATTGTAGCTAAGACAATTATCAAGAAGTACTTAATGGAGTGAATCTGAAATACTGTTTATATTATATTGCATCTAACAGAGTTAGTAAAACAATCACATACCTCCTAATATGGCAGTTATGGGAGTTTATTAAACCTAAAGCAGCTAGTTCTGTGACGTGGAACAGAAAACAAGCAAGAAAAGGAAAATTTACATAGTAGATACATCTGCTTACCTTAGGAACACAAGCAGACCTATTAGATGTAGCAATTAAAAGTATGCAATTTTTATACTTGTTTAACGGGACATAACACTCTTTTTGTCACATTTAGATGTTCCATTAAAAATAGCAGATCTATTAACAAATATACATCATTATACAACATGATAGGATTGACACCATGTTCTTGTACCTAATGTACGTATAGGGTTACAATTACTTGTACAGAAGAGACCCGAGCGTAGATATAATATTATTATGGAACGGATCTGTAATGTGATCAAAAAGATTCTCCAGAGGTCCTCTACCTGTCAAAGCCGCTTGAGCATAGAAGCCTAGCCACGCAATCATTGCAAGGCGTCCATTTTTAATCTCTTTCACCTTCAGTTCCTGAAAAGCAATGGGATCTCCAGAAAGATTCAATGGATCAAAGAATGCACCGCCTGGATAATTAATGTCACCAGGCAGGTATATTCCTAAAGGCTCAAGAGCCTCGATCCCACAGTATCTTGCATATTCTGGCCCAACCTATTTGCAGAAAATTCACAACTTCAAGATGTGCATACTGTCTAATTTAGTAAGGTAGACAAATATTTTGATGGTTACCATGAGAAGAAATTGGCAAATTGCTATGACAATCACTCCTTGACTTCCAGCAAAATGTAGTCCCGGTATACCAAGGTAATCCAGTGTCTCACCCTGCCGACATATGAGTGATCAGCGTGTGTAAGACATATATCCTCATCATGACTATCGAAATATTGGAAATAAGTACAACATATTACCTGAAGCTTTGAGTAACCGACTCGCCACCACACAGGTTCTACAAAATGGAAAGCACCTACACGGTCTAATAACTCTGGAATTAGAGCGCCAAGTGCAGCAAGCATAGCCCAACGTGCATGCAATATTTCAAAACTGCAAGATGAATATTAGTACTACATGTTTTAGATTGTCACCATTCCTGATGATTGCCAGAACAGATGGTTACTACTGTCTACTCTACACAATAGCGAATAAGGATAGTTTAGTTACGTGTAGTATCTCTTGAAAGCTATAGGATCTTGACTGAGGCCTGCGATATCAAAGCCGTAATCACCAGGCAGATCACCATCAAGATAGGTAGGATATTCAAATGGGATTGGACCAAGCCAGCGAGGCCTCTCTTCTCCATACCAAAAGCTGTCAAGTTCATAGTTAGCAAAGAACATGTTTTCCAAATACGTATCTCTACACCAAGGTGCGTGGTGAAAAATCAGAAAATACCAATAAGACACGTTTGAACATAGAGAGACTAATAACAAAGTAGTCCGTGGACGCAACCATGGGCAGAACCAGTGTGTACTAGGTGGTGCCCCGGGAACTACCATGGACAACAAAAATCAATTAGGCGCAATATAGAAATTATTTTCCGACAAATATAAGTCTGGTTCTATAGCCTTTTAGCCCAAATAAATATAAACTAACTATGCAATTCACACAAAAACTACTTATATCTATGGCTTCTTTGCACCCAAGTAAAATTTTGAAGCCTATAGGTGAGCAAAGTAATAGATTTAGCTATTCCCTAAACCTAAGAGTTCCCATCACCATATGATTCAGTTGTAGTGAAAGTTGCTAATTATAGTGTTCATGTAAGTGGAAATGAAGACTTTTAAGCAACCCAATATTGACCAGTTGATGTTTTCGCCTTTACTAAATGTGATATTGTAATTCACAGCTGCTGCTATTAGGAAATAACTGATGAGCAAATGACGGAAGCTGTATATTTGACACGTTAGATTTTAATTAAAAACAGTCAGAAAAATGGCCAAAATGTAGTCTAGTACCGTGAACTTGGTTATAAATAGATTTTTTTTTAGTACCCTGAACTTGACTAAGTGGAGTTTCTACTACCTTATATAGTAGTATAACTATTTAGCCCGCTAAGGTAGAATGTTAGTTCATAATGGTCCCCTGAACTTGACTAAGTGGATATATCCAATTAACAATTAAGCCCGCTACGAATTGAACATACCTTATCCTCAAAATCAAAATACTCATAGTATAACTACCGGATAAGTGTAAAAACAAGCCAAGTTGAACCCAACGTTGCCCCAAAGCTCGAGTTCGGCTCGTAAGGTTATAAAAGGTCAAGTTGAGGGTATTAAGCTACAGTTTGGCCTAGAAAAACAGCATCCACAATGATATAAATTTGAAAGAAAATAATTATTACCTGTCTTTTTTAGCGTTTTGCGCGAGTGATTGATAGGCTTTGGCATTTTTGAGAGCAACTTTCTTAGTATCTTGCATTCGGGTCTGGAGAGTCTCCCCAAGAGGACTGTTTGCAATTGCTTTTACAGCTGTGAATGGTATAGCTGAGAATACCAACACCCCAGCAAGCTAGCAGTATATATTCCACAAATATATAAGATTATAATTTGTTTGAAAATTAATACTAATTAATAAAAGAATAGCTACATACATACCTCTTGCCATGAAGCTCTGCAGCCGCAGCGATTGAAGTGACTACGACGAGGATGTGAGAATTTGGCAGGTGGTTGACGCCGGAGGAGCCCGACTGATGACCTGGACAACTCTGAAACCACACTCATCTTTTAATTTTGTGACTGACTCACTGTTTATCTGTTATTCGTTTCACAATTACTCCCTCCGTCCCATATTAAGTGTCCATATTCCATTTGCACAAAATTTTAGGAAATCCCACTAACTACACTTTCCACCAATCAAATATCATCTTTACCCACTAAAGTTTTTTCTCATTGGTTGAAATACAACATGGACACTTAATTTGGGACATTTCAAGATTCCATTGTGGACACTTATTATGGGACGGAGGGAGTAATTAATTATGGTGGATGTGGATATATATGGGTGTTTGTTTGGTTTTGTAAGGAAATGGGAATGGACAACATCGGGTTTGAACATTTATATTTTCATTATGTTAAGATATAAATTGGGTTTGAGATTTATATTTATTTTAGTATTAAAATAATGAGGGGCACAAGATAAGTAGATGTAACTGAAAGAAAAAAAATAATAAAAGAAGAAAGAGAGTATTCTAAGGAATTGTGTCGGAAAACCATATGCACGTCTCAGGATTTGTGTATTCCCTTTAATAGGGGGTTGAGTCTCACTTGCAAATCCCACCACCTTTAACCAAACTAATATTTTTACTTTGACTAATAACCTTTTTGACAAATACCCCCAAACAAACGGGCCCTTAAGTTTCTCTAATCAGAAATCAAAATATTAAAAAAATAACTTAATCTTTTAATCTCAATTCATTTTAATCGATATAAAAGCTATCTCTATTCACAAATTAAAACTAATCTTATTCATGTCCAACAAAAACTCTGCGCCACATCAACAAAACACTAATATTAGCCGTATCTTATATTAATATCAGTCGTCTCCTACACTCTAAAATGAAATAGATGGTGTTATTCTCTTCTTCAATATTTATGATTGTTATTACATGTTTTTCAACTTTACGATCATAATCTTACTTTATATGATTATAAGTTATTCGCACCATTTCGTGTACATCATTCAACAATAATAAACCAATTTGAGCTCTCGTTATATATAATCAAACCAACCATTTACAATAACACTAATAATCAACTGCTCTATAAACTTCTATTCTTAGATGAGTGCAACAATAAAAATTAGAATGTCAAAATCACATTAGCTTCTTCTTTTATTCATATGTATGCAAGTTAAGAGTTAAAGTGTGTCTCCTTTTAAATTTTACAACTACATATTTGACATCTTGAATAATATTCAAAAGTAAACTTTTGAACAACAAAAAATGCGGTTAACACAATTCGAAAATAAACTAGACATTTTACACCTTTAATTTCCAGTCTAAACTGAACATTGAACTTGAAAAGCTTTGTAGGCTCCATAACTTGAGAAATGAACCAAACTTCTACAGCGACACCTAAAAGGCTAAAATCAAATAACCCAACTACACAAAAGCACATAAAATTATTTCAAACATAAACTTTTGAAGTTTTTTTATGTGAATATATAATACATTTCTCTAATGACTGAGATTTTCTATTGAATGATTATGCATAAGTTCAAATTTTGTATCACAAATATGTGAATGCGAGCCAAATAGTCTCATTTATGTTAAATGATATTTAGATTATAGTGATTTCTCTAAATCCCATTGGATATGGGAAGTTGGGGGAGTCGAGTAACACGTCAGTTTAATACGAGCATCAAACGGTTCATGGTATCACTTACATATTCATCTAGTTTGGACAACCTAATAGTTTCAATTATCAATTTATAATTAAAGACTTATCTATTAATACTTGCATTAACTATGGTAACATACTCCATGGATGCCCAATTTTACATATAAACATAGATACAACAGAAGTCATTTTTGTAATGCATTCTACTCCATATCATTAAGTTATCACTTATCAAGTACCAATGGTTACCTTAATGTTTATGTAAGGTACGAATTGTAGGGGCGAGCAAACAAAACCGAAAAAACTGAAACCGAACCGAAAAAACCGACCAATACAAAACCGATGGTTCGGTTTTTAATTTTTCAAAAACCAAAAAATACGGTTCATTTTCGGTTTTCGTCCAAAAACCGAATCGTAAAAACCGAACCGAATCGATTTTATTATATAATAATATATAATTAATATAATATGAATAAATAACTAAATAAATCAGATTTATAAATTTATATTCATTTTGTGGGTAGATTTAATAATATATTTATCTTAACGTTTAAGTTTATATGCGTGCTTATCGTGTCGTGTGTTTACTTGAGAATATATCATTAAATATATGACGATGATCATACTTTATGTATGTTCACTTGTCTTTGTGTGTCTCATCTATATATGTGTAATTAAAGAATTATGCAATAAACATTACTATTATGCTTAGGAGGTGTTTGGTTTTTGGGTTTTGACGGTTTAGAATTTGATGTGACACATAAAACTTGTTTGGTATGATACATGAGGATTGGATTTGACTTTGAAAACCAATGAATTTTACCATACTCAAATCCCACCTATATACGGGCCCGTTTGGTTGGAGGTGTTAGGATTTGCTTTTTAGACTTAAAGTAAAAAACCATGTTTGGTTAAAATCCAAATCTTAATATGTAGGCTTGGTTGCCAATTTTTTGGCATCAACAAATCCAGGACATGTTAGGGTCCGTTTGGTTTGTAGATGGGTTTAATTAAGATTTGGATTTTGATTTAAATTTGGTTTAGGATTTAAATTTGGATTTGATATATGAGAGAGAAAATAACATATTTAATTATTAACAATTAATTTATAAAGAAAATAAATAAATTTTAATTCAAACTATATTTTATAATGCTAAAAATGAAAAAAGATAGAATAATACAAGAGAAAAAAGAGTGGGTCCCTCAACTTTTCACAAAACCTACCATACCCCTTTACTTTTACCCAACCCCACTATTATGGTATTTAGCAAGGTTATAAATAGCGTGAGGCGTGGCGTGGCGGCGAAGCCAAGCCTCAAGCTATATGAGCTATAGCGAAGCTATAGCGTTTTTTGAAGCGTGACCAAAGCGGCATAATTTTTTATAAATTTTTATATATATATATATATATATATATATATATATATATATATATATATATATATATATATATATATATATATATATATATAATACATCAAGTTTACAAAACGCGTTATACATAAGAAATAAACTCAAAAAGCTAAACTATTATTGCATTTTTCGTCATTTCTTTAAATAAAACTTTCTCCGTGAGAGTAAACTGCTAAAAGATAAAATGTAAAAACCTAAAAACTACGGTATAAAACATCACATTCACATATTCACATTCACTTGTTATATTATCTTTTAGCATTTGATTTATAAAGTTAGCCCAAGCCCAAGTTCCTTCTATCCAATAATAGTAAATCACTAAATCATACAAAAGCTTCAAAATAAAGCGCCACGCTTCACGCTATAGCACGCCTTACCACGCTTTTTCGCGCTTTATAACACGCTACGCATTAAGAAGACGCCTTGGCCTGTTTCGTAACGTGGAGGTCACGCCTCGCGCTATGGCGCCGCTATAGCGCCGCTATGGCGCGCTATTTAGAACCCTGGTATTTAGTCCCAAATTTTAATCCATAGATTTCAACCAAACAATGAATAAGTGTCAAATCACATCAAAACCCACTCCAAAGTACTATACCAAATGCACCCTTAGTGGCTTTTCACATTTGAGTGGGGCTCATTTAAGCATTGAGTCTATCTCTCTCATCTTTATATTTAATAAAATAATAAAATTTAATTATTAAATCATTTATGACTTATTTAAATAATAATTTTAAATTAAATATAATATTTTCTCTCACTTCAAATTTAAATCCTAAACTAAATTCAAAATCCAAATCCTAACGGTAGTGGCAATGGTCTCGGTATGCATGCGGTTTAGATCCATACCGCCGGTGAACACCATTGCCACCCATGTGGTATGGTGTAGGTATGGAAGGGAGCGGCAATATTTGCCTCTGCATGGAAGAATTTCATTTATGAATTGGACCGTTGGGAAGGAAAGCCGTAAGCCTGCTGGCAAAATAGACAATATTGTGGTCTAAGTAGGCGAGATGTTACAAGTAGCTAGAGATGTATCAACATAAGAAGATGAACTTAAAGAAGGGGAGAGGCGAGGAAGGTTTTTCTCGTCACTAAAAATGGACTAGTTCTTTTGGTTCAGTAACATAGTAGTTAAAAAACTCAAGATTGATGGTAACATTAGCAGATATCAGAGTGATTAAATTAAGAATTATAAGAGTTGATGGCCTGGTTTTGCTTTAATTGTTGTTTAATGAAGGGGGTTGAATCAGATGGTGCGGTGAAGGGTGTTAGAATTGGAGATAAACGTTGAGGGTTCATATTATTTAGAGTGGGCTTAAAAGATGATTTAAATGAAGATGGAGTGATGATTACAAACTTTAAGACATCAAACAGGGGAGGTTCGCATCTCTAAAGTCTATTTCCCGGCAAATTTTTGAATAACTTTTTTGGTACATGATTCTCGACAGTGGCCAAAACATCCACAAAGAGTTTGATAAAGTTAGAAGCCAACAATGTTCAACATTATTTTGAAACCATCGTATGTTTCTTTTCAACAAGTTTGTATTCCTAACATATTTTTTTTTTAACCAATCAGGGTAATGAGAAATAGAAATATGTTAAATTTCGAAGAAAAAAAGTAAGAAATGCAAATTCCTGTTTGATTTCTATGTATACGCGTAGTATTTATCAAAGAATAAAAATAAAAGAAAAGGAGCGATGAGGTGGTAATATTAGATGAGGTGGCGAAACATGATTGGAGGAGTGACGAAGCACACACCCACGTAGCTTCCTTCTCTCTTCCTTTTGTCAACAAGATTTTATTTCACGGAACCCTTAAATTGACCTATTCTCATATAATTTTAATGAAAAAGAAAAAAAAACCTCCCTTTGTTCTATCATATGTACAGATCGATCGTATTATTATTAGTATAAACCCCAATTAAATTATATAAAAATATAGGTGTGTGTACTGTGTAGATAGTTATTAATTATGGAAGAAGAACCGATGGTAATGTATTTGGATGATCCGTTGGATGTTGTTGATTTGGAAACATTATTTGATCAAATTCCGAACAACAACAACATCGTTGATAATAATAATGAAGGGCAGTCTCCGTTGGATGAGCTCGAACACTACCTTTTGAACGACGACGATGATGATGATGTTAATAATGTTGGGATTGATGTGAATGAGTTTTTTAATGACATCATTCTTCCATTTGAAGAAGAAGACGCTCCCAAATCATCACCATCATCTGACCTTTCAGATGAGGACGACCTTCGCGAAAATCAGAATCAAAAGAAGAAGAATGAGTCTTGTCCTCCTCCTGATGTTGTTGTTATTGACGACAACCAACAAAAGGAGGACCAGGAGGAGGGGGATAATTCCCATGACGATGATCCCCTTACCAAAAAGCGAAAAAGGTACTAGTTTATTATTGCAAATTACTACATCAGTTCTATGTGTATGCAAATATTAAAAATTATAGCTATCTCTATTGTTTCAGTTCTTGCTATCTTGTCACAGCGAAAAACGTATTAAAATTTGGGCTTTTCTCATTGTTACATCAATTGTACTACGACAACTAACATTAAAAAAAAAAACATAAATTCAAAAATATTATTAGAAATTTCTTTCTCTGTGTTTTTTTATTTCCCCTAAATAAATGTTCATAGCGCCATCATTTTATCTGTTGATCATCTATCCATAACTGTTATCTGCATTATTTACTAGTTTTAATTTACAATAATTACTTCTCTGCAATCAGATACGCACATTATGATAAGAAATCCCAAATGCCCCTTTATTCCATATTTTCAATTCTACAATTTGAACTGAATTTCGTATCTGAGCTGTTTTGTTTTCCTATTTATTTATCTTTAATCCCTTTCGTTGGTTTGATATAAATGCGCCTTTGATCTTTTTTAGTTTTGTTTTTCTATGTTTTGAACATGTTGTAATCAATTTCACATTTTGCCTTATTTTATAATTATTTAGTTATATCTGGTTTCTGTTTTGGTTGTGTTTAAAATTACGAATTCCTTATGTGTTATTACGAATTTGGAAGTGTTTCGTAATTGCAATTTCACCTGTTTTGTGTGGCTAGGCAATTGAGAAATAAAGATGCGGCTTTAAGATCTCGAGAGAGGAAAAAGTCGTACGTAAAAGAACTAGAAATGAAAAGCAGGTACTATGAAGCGGAGTGCAGGAGACTGGGCTCCATGCTCCAATGCTTTATGGCGGAGAATCAAGCACTACGCTTTTCATTACATAGTAGCAAGTTGACATTCGATACTACTTCCATCACCAAGCAGGAGTCTGCTGTGCTCTTCTTGGGTATGTTACGTGTCATGCTTCTTGTCTTTTGGTATTTTTGTAATTGCAAAACCGGATTTGGTAAATAGTTATATATAATAAACGTGCAATTGAGATGAAAGTTGTGAATTTATTGCAGAATCCCTGCTGTTGGGTTCCCTGCTATGGTTGATGGCCGTAGTTTGTCAGCTGCTCGTCCTTCCAAGTCAACTGGTGGAGGTAACCGTGGTAGAAGAAAAACTTCTTCCAAGTCCAGTACTAAGGAAGGGGCCAAGTAATGTGTCTATACAGATCCTTATGGTGGGTAAACGATTCAAAGCTTCACGTTCAAGGATGAGACTGGCCCTGGATTCTCCTCTAAAAGTAGTAAACAATGTCTTATTAGCTGTTTTTTGATTTCTTTTTTCTTTTCTTGTTTTTGTGGTTGTTATCTTTCTTTTAGCCGCCTGGATAAAATAAGAGAACAGAGAACGAGATGCTTGTTTGTGTTTAACCTTTTTATCTAGTTGATCTTTTGTTCATTTATGGTATTTCTTTATTTTCATCTATGTGGATGGATAGTCGCTGGTTAATAATCTTCAGTATTTTGATATTTTTGGGAGCGGTGACTGATTCTGAGTGATTGTATTGAAGTATTTCGTGTCAGCTATTTCATCTCTGTGACTTTTCGAATAAATTAATTAGTGTCTTGACATTTATACCATCATATCATTTTTACTTATTTGTGCCAATAAATTGTGAGACTATGCAAATCACTTCCCTATATATTTGAAATGATTTGTACATATTATGAAAATACAAATACATAAATAAGTACATAGCAAAAAGTTGCTTTTATGCTAATAACAGTTTTTAAGGTTGTATAAATTAAAAAGAAGAATTACATTAAATTACACCATAAGGCATTTAGGAAAAACATTAAGTTTAAGTTTATCCTATAACAAACACATATTACACCCCGCTATATTTAAAATGTTTCACAAATCTCCCTAAAGTTATTCAATTTAAGTTTTCTCTTTTCACACTCTAACTATATGTCAATTGAAAAACACTTACAAATATATTATCTATTTAAGTATTACACAAAGTAAATTAGATATATACCTTTTAAGTATTTTAAGATTAAAAATGTTTAATTATACAGCTAAAATAAGTTAAATATTACAATAATTTTTATATTTGCATAATTTTATAAAAATATAAAGTAAAGACACGTAACAAGTGCCATTCTGGTAATAGATGCATACGCGATAACCAAAGTGCGTGTGTGGATGGGGTGTGACAAATATATAATTAAAAAACTTCTTTGTTATTTTCTCATACAAACCTCAAAAATTTTAGAGTTTGAGATCGTATATTTTGTAACTAGCTTTATCAAAGATCGAAATATTAATGCATAAATACATGTAAAAAAATCATGACAACACCAATATGACGCTAAGAATGGATGACCAAACTAGTGAGCCCGTCATATCTAGTCACTTACAGAATACGACTTAAAGAAGCTCAATATTAGTTGTACATATGGGGGTTAAGAAAAGAAAAATAAAAAGTGGGGTGGGTTGGTAATATCGCCCGGCTCCAGCAACACTTGTTTGACGTTTACTATAAAGTGTAACTAATATAAAGCCAGTGGCCAACTTTGTGCATTAGTGTGTTTTTAGTTATAATAATAACAGGTGAAGGTGAAGAAGAAAACATAGAAAAATGGAATCGGATTATGGAGTTGAGAGAGAGCTTTCCGACCTTCAGAAACAACGATCTCTTTACCAACCAGACCTCCCTCCATGCCTTCAGGTAACCAAATACGTAATAAAGAAACACATTTCGATGGAACGAGTGCATTTTAGATACATTTAGGAAAAATTGACTTTTTTTTTTTTTTTTTTTTTTTTTTTTTTTTTTTTTATGTCTCAAAAATTAACACTACCTAAAAAATCCATAAGAGCTCCGGGCACCCGCAGGAACCTGGTTCCGTGTGTTGTTCTTGTAATATAATGTAGTTTTTTTTTTTTTTTTTTTTTTTTTTTTTTTTTTTTTTTTTTTCCCTCCTATATCCTACAATTAATAGATATTGTGTATGATCTATCATTTGTTTTCTGATTGTGTAAATCTTCATAATATCCTTGTGTACATCCTCATATATATGCATGTCGATCACTTAATTTTATGCAAACATTAGGGACCCTCAACGTAAAATGTCCTTTATTCATGTCATTTTCTATTTACATAACTACAGTACAAACCAACCACTTCATTACCTACTTAGAGCCGTGGGTATCGTCGTGCCAAAGGCCTCGTGCCGTTGGCAAAAAGTGCAGCCACGTCACCAAAAATTCCTATGGCACGAGACCCTCTACGGCACCAAAAAACCCCCTCCCTCATACAAATGTGGTGCCATAGCAAAAGTGGTGTTGTTGGGTCCACACACCCCACTAAATGCACAAATACAACACAAAAAGACAAAGTTTGGTGTGGGCTGTTATTTACCAGCCAAGAGGCTTTGGCACGACTTGTGGTACAGTGAGCCGTTCTCCTCCTTGGGTTGTTGTGTTTGGCACAAGGAATGGCACCACCGTACGTCCGTACCCCCGGCTCTAAATGTGAAAGCAAGAATTGTGCGTGTTATTTATATGCACACATATTTCAAGCTATCCTGGATAGGGGATCAAAGTAATGCATTTTATTAGTAACAAATTTACTTTGTGGAGGGATTATTGCATTTCTCATATTGACAAAGATGTATTTTTAGACCATTCATAATGACTCATGAGTCACCGGCCATGTTTGACTTTGTACCGTGTACGCAGTTGTTGAACTAAACGGCCGTTTCTAGTTTATAAGTCTAGAGGTCCCCTCCTTTTACAAGCTAGTTTTTTGAGTGAGTTCTACACTTTGACTTATCGTTCCATACGAGCTTAGTATGGGATAGATTTGTATCACATTTATGTTTATTAGTTAGCAGCCTAATGACTTCCATTGGTACATGATATTGATAGGTATCCTAAACTTAGATATGTCTTAATTGTAAGCCATTCTAATTATTATGAGCTTCTTTATATGCTTAGGGAACTACTGTGCGGGTAGAATTTGGTGATAGAACTACTGTGTCAGATTCTTCTGGTGCCCACGCTATCAGTCAATCATTTCCTCACACATATGGTCAGCGTTTGGTTCATTTTCTTAGGGCAACAGCCAAAGTCCCTGGTGCACACATTATAAACGACCATCCAGCATTGAGGTATCACCAACTGTTTGTTTTGAGCTATTATCACTTTGTAAATTTTGTCTCATATAATTTCTATTAGGATCAGGGGTGCTGGTATTCATGGGGCATAACAAGATTAATTAGGAGAAACATTTCATCACTTATTATGTGTAAATTATATATGTAGCTACAGATAAGCTCATAGTTGACATGTTCACAAATTTTCTCGTTTAGGGTTGGACTGGTATTCTGTGGTAGACAGTCTCCGGGAGGGCACAATGTTGTTTGGGGCCTTCATGAAGCTCTCAAAATTCACAACCCCAAAAGCACTTTGCTTGGATTTTTGGGTAAGTATTTAACAGCAGCATGTTTGGATCAGACCCCTTTGATTTGTAAGAGAAAACTTACTGTAACAGATTCAATAACACTGCATGACCTAAAATGAACATGTTATTGTTGTTATTTCCTTTGTTTCTACAAGTCATTAGTTTAGCGTGACCAGGAGTTCCTCTTGTAGTCATGTGACTTATGATTTTCATTTGATCAACCAGGTGGTTCCGATGGTTTATTTGCTCAAAAAACTCTTGAAATCACAGATGATGTCCTTGCGACATACAAAAATCAAGGTATTTCTACGCAAAATACAGTTTTTATGTATGAATTTCTTTTCCAGTTCTGTAGTAAAAATATAAGTTCTTTGAAGGTGGTTATGATCTGCTTGGACGGACAAAGGATCAGATAAGAACAACTGAACAGGTAAATGCCACCATGGCTGCATGTAATGCTCTGAAGTTGGACGGCCTTGTTATTGTTGGAGGTATTTATATATGAATTATTGTTTACAATATAATATTTGACATCAATCTTCCTGATCGTTTATCAATGATCCTGATTTCTTTTATTTAAAGGTGTAACATCAAATTCTGATGCTGCTCAGCTTGCAGAGACTTTCGCTGAAGCAAAATGCGTTACAAAGGTTGCGACTCAGTGTGTTTCATGTTACAAAGTTCATTTTAGCTAATGTATGCATTAATGTTAATATAGTTTGAAATTAATAGGTTGTTGGAGTTCCTGTTACTTTGAATGGCGATCTCAAGAATCAGTTTGTTGAAGCAAATGTTGGTTTTGATACAATTTGCAAGGTTTGGAAATTTTGATCTCGATAACGTCATATGAGCTTTTACATGGAAACTTTTTATACAGGGAGTGCATGAACCAGCATGCTCTTTAAATGAAAGTGTAAAGCGTGTGATAATAGTTAAAAAAAAAAAAAAAAAAAAAAAGCGCTGACGTTCTTAATGCCTTTTCTTACTTTTGTGCGAGTCAAAATTAATTTTCAGTTGTTATCTTCGCAACATGAAAAATATGTGACTAGGCTAGTTTTCAGATGAAATGCATATCATTCATCTGATATTAAGTAGTTTGAAGCGGTTTGTATTTTGTCCAGGTTAACTCTCAGCTCATCAGCAACGTCTGCACAGACGCCCTTTCTGCAGAGAAGGTGATCCACCTTAATTTAACTGATCAGTATATTGTTGGAAAGTCTGTGATTTCATATTCGATGTATTTCCTATCTTCAATTCCAGTACTACTATTTTATCCGACTCATGGGTCGGAAGGCGTCTCATGTGGCCTTGGAATGCACTCTGCAGTCACATCCAAACATGGTGCGACTTACTAATTACATCCAATATTTACTTTGATAATAATTTCTGTATAACCTTGTTCCCCAGTGTAACCTTATAGATCTTGTTTGTAGGTTATTCTTGGCGAGGAAGTTGCTGCTTCAAAACTTACTATCTTTGACTTAACAAAACAGATTTGCGACGCCATCCAAGCCAGGGCTGAACAAGGTTTGTGACTGTGGTGGTCAATTTTGTTATCCGTATGCTTTTTATTACCATGTACTAAAATGCTTTTTTACAACTGAGCCAGAGAAGTACCATGGTGTTATCCTACTTCCAGAAGGGCTTATAGAGAGCATCCCTGAATTCTATGCTCTATTGCAGGTAACTAAAGCTCATATAGCTTTTTAGAAATACGAATCATGTTTTGGTCACCACAATTTAATCTTAAGCTTGGATTCCTGTTTATATTTCACTTGTCTGATATGTCGTTAATATCTGCTTCCAGGAAATTCATAGTCTTCTTCGACAAGGTGTTTCTGCTGATAAAATATCAACACAACTGTCACCATGGGCATCTGCCTTGTTCGAGTTTTTACCACCCTTTATTAGAAAACAGGTATGTTTGCATTATGTATCTCAGTATCTGCACATTGTAATATTTCTCTTTTAAACTCTATATATAATTCCGTTCCTGTAATGCAGCTTCTCCTCTATCCTGAATCTGATGACTCGGCCCAGTTGTCTCAGGTACTTTGTTTAATTTGACACCATGGGAACAGGATTCTACATTATACGCCCAGTGATTAATACTTGTTTCATGTTTCAGATTGAAACAGAGAAGCTTCTTGCCGAACTTGTGGAGGCAGAAATGAACAAACGACAGGTAGAATAGGAGGAGCTACATGTCTGCTTCACCCATTATTATTGATATAATCTAGTATACTAACTATATACTAACTTCTGTAACAGAAAGTAGGATCATACAAGGGGAAGAAATTTAATGCTATCTGCCACTTTTTTGGTTATCAAGCTCGAGGTTCTTTGCCATCCAAATTTGATTGTGACTATGCCTATGTAAGTTCTGTTTTTTCTTCTGAATTAGACATCGGTTATAATTTTATACCCGATTCTCAACCATGAAGCACTGATAATGTAGGTTCTTGGACATATTTGTTACCATATTCTGGCAGCTGGTCTAAATGGTTATATGGCCACCGTAACTAACCTCAAAAGCCCTTCTAACAAGTGGCGTTGTGGTGCTGCTCCAATCACGGTAAACTTTCATCATCTTCATTTTACATAAGCCAGTAACGAGTTTGGCATTAATACTTGCAAAGCGGATTAAACTAGTTAATTTTGACCTCTTTTCCAATGTATAGGCTATGTTGAGTGTCAAGGATGATGGTCATGGTTCTCGGGCAATGACAATTGGAAAACCTTTTGTCCATCCTGCTACTTTGGATTTAAGAGGCAAAGTATACGAGTATGTCACCTCAAAGATAGTTTAACTAAATGAATTCCAGTTTTATGTATATGATTACCTCCCTAGTTATCTACTATTATTGTCTCTTCAACATATGCTGTAAATACTAATCTGTTGTTCGGAATTGCACGGTGCAGGCTGCTGAGAGAAAACGCCAGACAATTGTTGTTAGATGATATTTACAGAAACCCAGGACCCCTTCAATTTGACGGTCCAGGTGCTGATTCTCGGGTTATAAGCTTGTGTGTTGAGGATTTAGATTATATGGGCCGTATTAAGAAATTGAATGAATATCTTGAGAAGGTGCTTACTTTACAAATCTCAATAGTTTTACCTTCACTATATGGTTATTCGCCTTTGCAGCCACTAATTTTTACCATGCTATATGGGTTATGTCATTGCCCATTTAGGTACGAGCTATGGTTAAACCAGGTTGTTCTCAGGATGTTGTGAAAGCAGCTCTGAGCGCCATGTCTTCTATCACGGATATTCTTTCTGTCATGTCCTCACCTTCTAATGGCACTACTTAAAGTAGTCCAATTTAATCAAAGCATCCTAATCTTTTACTGCATCCAAATGTCTCTGGAATCCATTGACTCATTGTATTAGAACTCTCGGTCTCTCGGAAACATTTTCTGCTATTTTCTGAGTTTGTTAAGGTGGAACAATTGGATGTTATCTTGTGTAGGTTTTCTTTGTGAAGCTTCAAACATGAAACAATTGTGACATATTAATAAAACAATATAATGGAAACACAACTAAGAACTGCATGGAAGAGGTTCATCTTAATGTTTGCATATACGATTTGCTCTCCTTAGAGTAGCCTAACGAGGTCCATAGACCTTATTCACAATAACATGGTTCGCCATGACATGACATTAGAAGAAGATGATTTGCCATGAGGTGACATTGCTATTGAGTTGATAAAGAAATGTTCTTTTAACATTGTACATGTCTATATGCAATGTGACAAGAATTAAGTGACTAAATCACACAATGTAACTTTAGGACACGAGATGATCTCTACTCTGTATATCTTTTTACATCTAAACGACGATTTAATCAGTGTGTGCAAGAAGTTGAAGCCCTGATATTCTGGAGTGAGCCAACGAGACACGAGGCCTATAAATTGATATGACTTCATCTTGTTTTTTGAAACACAATTTCATCAGGATGAATAGCAACAGTTGCCTAGACATGCAAAAGTTATAGAAGAAGCAACAAATATTGTCAAAAGAATGATGTAACAAACATGTTGAACACCATCAATACCTACACACTTTTCACCTGCTCTTAGGTTAAATTATTCCTTGGAGACATGCTTGGATCAAAAGACTTCCAAAAAGAAGCAAACTTTAAGATTTAAATATATAGAAACAACTTAACTTGAAAGCAACATATGGCCAAAACACCATATATAAATTCACATTCATCCTTCATTCAATCTCATCTCAACCATCCACAACACAAAAAACAAAATGACACTTTTCTCTTCTTCCAGAAGATCATCCTTTTTCGTGCTTTTCTTTGCGCTTTTATCCTTTTCTGCTCTAGCCCATGAGTACTCAATCGTGGGGTACACCCCTGAGGATTTGACGTGCATTGATAAGGTCATTAACCTCTTCGAATTATGGGTCTCAAAACACGGAAAGTTTTACGATAGTCTTGAAGAGAAGCTACATAGGTTGGAGATCTTTAAGGACAACTTGAAGCACATTGATGAAACAAATAAGAAAGTTAGCAACTACTGGCTTGGGCTTAATGAGTTTGCTGACTTGAGTCATGAAGAGTTCAAGAACAAGTTCTTGGGGCTTAAGGGTGAGTTGCCTGAGAAGAGAGAGGAATCGTCTGAAGAGTTCACTTATCGAGATTTTGTGGATCTGCCCAAGTCTGTGGATTGGAGAAAGAAAGGAGCCGTTGCACCCGTCAAGAACCAGGGTTCATGCGGTGAGTTAACCAATATTAATGCTTATAAACAATATTGGAACTATTAAACTTACAATGGAGGTCTGGGGCAGAATTCACACATGCTCATATATAATTAGTTTTCATTTATGGTCGATAACTATAAATTTATGATGTTCTACTAAATTTTTAGCATAAGTACATACAAGTATTGGAGAAATCGGCACCACAGATGCTAGCTAGATCTTCCTAACAAATATCCATCTGCTCTTATGGTTGATGAATTCTAACAACCTATACAGGTAGCTGCTGGGCATTTTCAACGGTGGCTGCGGTGGAGGGTATAAACCAAATTGTGACGGGAAATTTAACAGAGTTGTCGGAGCAAGAGTTGATCGATTGTGATACAAGCTTTAATAATGGTTGCAATGGAGGTTTGATGGACTATGCTTTCTCTTTTATAGTCAGAAATGGTGGTCTTCATAAGGAAGAAGAGTATCCTTATATCATGAGTGAAGGAACTTGTGATGAAAAGAAGGTAAGCTCCAAATTAAGTAGCTAGATCGATATAACTTATATGGTGACACATTGTCAGCAAACAGATTTTATACTTCCAGCAATAAACATTGTTCATTGTTTAACCTTGATCCATAAAGTACATGCTTTCATAGTCTATGCAACAAAATCAGTAAAGAGCATCTACAATTCGTACCAGCTAGCTCATGCATCTATCTAAAGCTTGATATCAATATATTCTTGTTGGTATGGTGCATGTTCTTTCATTTGTTTAACGTGTCCAAGTCCATGATTATTTCTCTTCGATCAGGATGTGTCGGAGAGGGTGACGATCAGTGGTTATCATGACGTACCTCGAAACAATGAAAACAGCTTCTTAAAAGCACTTGCAAATCAGCCAATTAGTGTGGCAATCGATGCTTCTGGTCGTGACTTTCAGTTTTACAGCGGCGTAAGGATCTCATGATAATCTGTTTATTTTATCATGCATGCATGAACTCAAATTACGTAAGTAAACTTAAGAGATATATTGTGCATGCAGGGTGTGTTTGATGGACATTGTGGAACTGATCTTGATCATGGAGTAGCCGCAGTTGGATATGGAACAAGCAAAGGAGTCGACTACGTTACAGTAAGGAACTCTTGGGGACCAAAATGGGGCGAGAAAGGTTACATCAGGATGAAGAGAAATACTGGTAAAAGTGAAGGAATTTGTGGTCTTTATAAGATGGCTTCTTATCCTACCAAACAAAAGTAATTAATTACATCTAACATGTCATGTTCTATGTACTTTTATCCTTATTTCTTGTTTAATTTGTTGGATCTTAATTAAGTCAAAGTTACCACGTCAATAAAATGTATACCTTCTTGTTCCTTTCAAATGTGAATTTTTGCAAAGTATCGTATGTACTTGCCCTGGCTTTCGCTTAATTCGAGTTCCTACTTCATTCTTTTTTTTGAACGGCGGAAATTATATAAAGCAAAACTAGCAATAAGCTAGACAAAAAACGAGATTACATAGTTTTTGTACAAGCAAGTTTTGGATCGAGTTCCTACTTCATTCTAAAGCAAGATCAAATATGCCCTGTAAAATAAGATCATCATGCAAGTGTATTATAAAAAATAAAATAAAATATAAGTAAAAATTTGAAAATTAAAGGGTAACATGATCATTTTTGTTTTAATTTTTTTTTGGTTGAGTGGGTGGATATATATAACTTGTTCCATTAATCTATTAGAAGAAGTAGAAAAAAAATGTTTAAAGAGAATTATCATATCTCTGATACCAAATACATTTTTTTTATAACTTTGTTTCCATTATAACTTAGGGGTTTTTTATATTTTTTGTTAGCTAAGAGAGAAATGGGTCTCACATTTTATTGTATCATCTAATTGGGGAGAGGCTTATATTTCACAGTATCTAAATAGACGAGATAGTAGAATTAGTTGGCCCAAATAAAAAAAGTAATAATATTAAATAGACAAAAATACACTGTTGGTCCATGAACTTTCCATAAAGCATCGCCATGCACCCTAACTTTCTAAAAACGTCGTCATGCGTCCAAAACTTGGGAATTTTAGGCCGAATGCGTCTCTTGACCAGTTTTGTCTCGGTCAACGCTCAATTTTTGGCATACTCCCAAGGGTATAATAGGCAAAACACATTTACCATTACACTATGGTTAAATCTAACACGACATTTGACTTTAGGTAGCAAGTGTGTACTACACTCTAGTTAATCTACCAAGAGTGATATTTTAGTGACCAACTATGAACAATACTTGGCAACCCGTTTCCCTTTCGTGTTATTTGCTTTGGTTATGCATTAGATAAATATGTTTGACTTAGGAAAGTCAAACCTATAGAGGTTACAATTTGTGGCATTAGATAAATAGGTTTGATTCATGGAAGTCATTACTGGGCATAAACAAGTAAATATTGTCAATAAAGGGGGTGTTTGATTTTGCTGTTACGAAATTTATAACCACTGTGTTTGGTTTTCCTGATATGATGGGGTGTTTTGTTTTTGCCGTGACAAACAGTACATAAAAGGGGTGTTTGGTTTGTTCTATTCGCTCCACTGTCAACACTAACATCATAAAAGTTTTTGATAATAAATTCACCATTGTCCAAACAATATTAGTGCTTATAAACAGTATTGGAGCTATTAAACTTACAATGGAGGTCTCTGGGGAAGAATTCACACATGCTCATATATACTAGTAGTAATTAGTTTTCGTTTATGGTCGATAACTATAAATTTATGATGTTCTATTAAATTTTTAGCACAAGTACAAATATTGGAAAATTTGGCACCACAGATGCTAGCTAGATCTTCCTAATAAGTGATTACTATACAGGTAGCTGCTGGGCATTTTCAACGGTGGCTGAGGTGGAGGGTATAAACCAAATTGTGACGGGAAATTTAACAGAGTTGTCGGAGCAAGAGTTGATCGATTGTGATACAAGCATTAATAATGGTTGCAATGGAGGTTTGATGGACTATGCTTTCTCTTTTATAGTCAGAAATGGTGGTCTTCATAAGGAAGAAGAGTATCCTTATATCATGAGTGAAGGCACTTGTGATGAGAAGAAGGTAAATTCCAAATTTAGAAGCTAGATCGATATAACTAAACGAATATGAATCCATACTCTTACAAAAAGAACTAGTCATGCAGTCTCAAAACATAACTTATATAGTGAGGTCACATTGTCAGCAAACAGATTTTATACTTCCAGCAATAAACATATTGTTTAACCTTGATCCATAAAGTACATGCTTTCATAGTCTATGCAACAAAATCAGTAAAGAGCATCTACAATTCGTATTTCGTACCAGCTAGCTAGCTCATGCATCTATCCAAAGCTTGATATCAATATATTCTTGTTGGTATGGTGCATGTTCTTTCATTTGTTTAACGTGTCCAAGTCCATGATTATTTCTCTTCGATCAGGATGTGTCGGAAAGGGTGACGATCAGTGGTTATCATGACGTACCTCGCAACAATGAAAACAGCTTCTTAAAAGCACTTGCAAATCAGCCAATTAGTGTGGCAATCGACGCTTCTGGTCGTGACTTCCAGTTTTACAGCGGCGTAAGGATCTCATGATAATCTGTTATTTTATCTCATGCATGCATGAACTCAAATTACATAAGTAAACTTAAGAGATATATATGTTGTACATGCAGGGTGTGTTTGATGGACATTGTGGAACTGATCTTGATCATGGAGTAGCCGCAGTTGGATATGGAACAAGCAAAGGAGTCGACTACGTTACAGTAAGGAACTCTTGGGGACAAAAATGGGGCGAGAAAGGTTACATTAGGATGAAGAGAAATACTGGTAAAAGTGAAGGAATTTGTGGTCTTTATAAGATGGCTACTTATCCTACCAAACAAAAGTGATTAATTACGTCTAACATGTCATGTTCTATGTACTTTTATCCTTATTTCTTGGATCTTAATTAAGTCAAAGTTGCCACATCAATAAAAATAAGAAAATTAAAGGGTATTATAATCATTTATTTTATTATTATTATTTTTTTTTTGAGTGCGTGGATATATATAACTTGTTCCATTAATCTATTAGAAGAAGTAGATAAAAAATGTTTATAGAGAATTATCATATCCATGATACCAAATACCTCTTATTTTTTATTTTGTATAACTTTGTTTCTATTATAATTACTCTACATGAAGGTATGGAATAAAACATGAAAAATTATGCATGCTTTTCCAAGCAATCAATTACTTACTTTTCTTTGTAAAAAAAAGGAAAACATGTACATGTGATATAATAAATGGGCTTAATTGTAAAATTTAATAATTTTTTTTCCCTTTATTACGAAGGAAAAGCAGGCAAATACGTGCTTGAAAAAATAAAATATTTAAAGTTTGACTTAAATTATTAAAAGGCAAAAAAAAATATTTTTTTTTTTTTGGTAAAAGGGATCTTCCACATTGGTAAAATATATTAACAAATAAAATGTTGGAAGTACAATGGAATGTGGCTAAGGTACCACATTAACCTCAAGCAACCGCTTGAACTTCCCTAGATCATTTAGACAGACCATAAATGAACCACTAGCTACCAATAATTAAAACAATCAATAAATAACATAAGATGACATGCCAATCTTATGAAAAATCAAAACAAATAAAATACTACTTCCCAGAACGCTTTTTTTTTTTTTTTTTTTTTTTCTTTCTTTTTTTTTTTTTTTTTTTTTGGTAAAAGGGTTTCATACCCCGGTAAATATATTACTCAAAAAGCTAATAAGTACATGAATACGGCAAAGTACCGCATTAATTTACAAGGACAACGCAATCATATGCGGAGACACTACATGTATAGTCATGCCGACTACATGAGACTAAAAAACAAAGGCGAAGACTAATAAGAAGAAATCTTCACAGCCACGATCTACGCCTACTAGCACACTACGTTGGGATATTAGGTTATTCGATAAAAACTCCACTTACATTCCATGCATCCAAGAGCTGAACCACTTTCGTCATCTTCTTAAATCGAAAAGTTAACAATTTCAGCCTTACATTGTATACAATGATGTCACACACTTGAGCCACGGTACGACTCTGGTTCTTAAATATCCGAAGATTTCATTCCTGCCAAACAAAGTAGACCGTTGCTGCAATGATCAAACGAGCAACAATACTAATAATGGATCTTTTAGATGACAGAGGCTTAATCCAATCAACAATATCTTCCCAAATCGGACCTATGCCATCCATACCCGCTCTAGCACGAACCAAATACCAGACTTGTGAAGGGAAAAAACACTCGAAGAATAAATGAGCATGCGAGTCTGGAACCTGCTTGCAAAACGGACACAGAAACACGTTTGAGTTGGTAGAGGCCCCAACGTCCCATTGACTCAATGTGTCTTGAGTCTTTAGCCTCTTCCTCATAATAAGCCACATTAGAAAAGCATACCGAGGAATGCAATTAGGAAACCAAACGATATCAGCCCAATCAACCTCGTTTCCTCTAGGACGAATAACATCCCAAACTGCATGGACAGAAAACGACTTCATATTGCCATGCAAATCTTTCCAAACTACACGGTCTTCGTGATCTTGAGTAAGGTTTGGAACCAGACAGTTAGACAAAACAGGAGCCCTCGTGTACCAAGAAATAGGCCACATCCAACTACCATCATCAACTATATCAGAAACCATGTTAGACAACAGGAAACCATCGTTTGCAATTAGTCGGGGAGTAATATGCGAGTACAATGGACAAACGTCGGACCAAATATCAAACCAAGCTGACGTTTTCCTAACATTACCCAAAACAGACCAAATGAAAGGCCTTACTAAATCACGTAATTGTAGAATTTTCCTCCAACCCCAGGTCATACCCGAACGAGGAGGCACATTCCAAAAGTTCCAACCTTGCAATTTGTATGAGTAAACCCAACGAACCCAGAGAGAGTCTTTACGCGTAATAATATTCCATAAATTTTTTGTCATTAAAGCAATATTAAAAGATTCTAGATTTTTAATACCTAGACCTCCTTCGTGCTTAGGGAGACATACAATATTTCATGCGACTTTCGGTTTGCCCTTCTTCATATCACCTTGACACCACAAAAAACCGCACATGACCTGCTCAATGTCGTCAATAACACGAGAAGGAAGTAAAAACACCGAAGCCCAATATATATGCATTGATGACAAGACAGAATGTACAAGCTGCAATCACCCCGCAAAGGACAACACCTTATTCTTCCAATCAGAAACCCGCGTCTTAACCCTTTCCACCAGAATTCGACAGTCTCTATTCATAAGTCTCGAGGAGATAAGTGGGACGCCAAGATGTTTAACCGGGAGCTTACCCTCCACGAAAGGCATAACGTTCAAAATGGACAACTTTGCGTGATTAAGGACATTACAAAAGTATGCCTTGCTTTTAGGAATACTCGGAACCAAACCGGATAAGCTTTTAAATTCATCTAAACCATCTATAATAAATTTCGCTGACTCCACATCTCCTTTAGCAAATAAAAATAAGTCATCTGCAAAACAAACATTAATAAGCTTGAAGCTTGTCCTTGAAGCTTGAACTCCTTGAATTGTTCCGATAAGTCGTTTACTTGAGTCGCATACTCATCTGAAAAATAGTCATCTCCCAAATAATCATTAGGCTCAAACACCTCCTCATCCTCATCACTGTCAGAAACAACTACTTCTCCCACCTTAGAAAATGGGTTACCCCACTTCGATGCAGAAGTACATGGAGATGGGATAGTAGATTGCTCCGACGCCTTTTTTGTTGCAGAAGTACTAGAAGATGGGATAGTAGACGACTTAGAAGCCTCGCCCGGCATCTGCGATTCCATCTTACTCATAGGCTGATCTTGTGACCCCTTACCATTACTAACAAAACCAAGAAAATCCTCATCCACAAATGACTCCAAGATACCAAAAGAGTTAGAAGACTGTGGGTCCTTACCAGATTTAATATTTGAAGTAGAAGCCTGCTGAAGACCCTTAAGATCAGAATCATTCTTGGTACCAACCTGATTAGAAGTTGGCGTGACTTAAGGTCTCCAAAAATTAGCCTTAGGCTTGGAGAGTTTAACCCCTCCAATTGGCTTATGTTGAAACGTAGAAACCACACTCTTACCTTTATTCTTTCGATTCCTTACCTCTGTAAACCCCTCATCGTTATTAACCACCTGAGACGATGCATTAGTCACCACATTAGAAACCTTATGAACCACCTCTTTCACTTGTTTTGGACACTCACTAAGTGTGTGACCAAATATCTTACAAACGCTGCAATGAGGAGGTGTCCATTCATATTCGACATGAATGATTTCCGTCGAATAACCACTATCATCATCCAATGGAATAGCCATACTAACTTCCTTTTTCAATTCAGAATTTGAACACACTTCAACCAACGCACGAGCATAACTAATCCGACCCCACGAGTCAACACACATAGAAGATGTAAATGAATCTAACATAACCGGTTTCCCCACTTGAGTAGCAATCAAGCTTAAACCAACTTCCGAATAAGAAACTATAGGCACATTATGTAATTTCACCCAAACAGGAATCGTAGTTACCTCATTCTTGGTTAGGGGAACATTAAGAGACCATTTCCGAAGAATAAGAGGTGAATGACGGATTAACCACGGGCCTTGTTGGAGCACCTGCTCCAATCCGTCTTTAGAAGAGAATTTAAATAAGAAAACACCCGCTTCATTCTTCAATTATTGTCTCCCTTTAACAAAAAAGTACAAAAAAAATAATTTAAAAGCTTAGAAGCTTTAGGATCAAAAACACCTATTTCCTTTAACATATTTTGTTTTTAAATTTTTTTATGTAACTATAATTGATGGATATGATTAGGGTTTATTAAAATTCAGTAATTAAACATGTTTGATCATTAAAAACATAATTAGGGATGTGTTAGGGGTTTTATCATGCGTTTGGTTAGGGTTAGGGTTTTGTTTGTGATGCTGACAGAAATTTGGGACGGATTGATTAGTGTGAATCTTGCTGATCCCAACGTGTTTTTAAGTGATTTTTGAGTCAAAACATAAGTACTACTTGTCTACTTTCTGGAAATATAAGATTCATAGCAATTGGAGGTCGTGAGAGTGGTATTTTGATTTTTGGGAGATTAAGTGTCAAAGCTGAGAAATCAAGTCTGAAAATCTGATGGTGTTTTTGATTTTTCATTTTTAAACCGTAAGGAGTTATGAGCTCTCCTTTTATAGGAGTAATTTTTGGGTTATGCGTGACTTCCTGAAATTTTTGTGGAATTTTCTGATGTGTCAAAATGGGTTTGTTAATGGCAAACTTTCAGTGTTTTTCTGCAGTTAATTTTCTGAATAGGTTTGGGAAAACAATTTTTGAAAGGGGATTTCCACTTAATAATAAAATCTATAAAAATTCATGTAGACTTTCAAGACATATGTGCTTCTGTGAGAATTTTGGTGATTTTTAGTTTGGATTTCTGATATGTTTCAAAAATTCGTTAAGTTGATCAAATTTTGTTATAAAACCATTCATTTTATAAGCATGTGTCAAATGTATGTTTAATGTATCATTTTGATGATTTGGTACCCCTAATGCATCTTCCCATATGACGTGTGTTCTTTTAATGTCATGATGACTTACTTGTGAGTATGTGTAACCTAACTTAATAATCCCGAACCCTAAACCTAATTTAACTAAATTGGGAAGTCGTGTTAAAACCTACTAAATATGGAAAGTTACTAATTCGGAAAACTTACTAGATATGGAAACTTGCTAATTAGGGAAACATGCTAAAAATAGAAAGTCACTTAAGATGGTTAAACTATTTAAAGAGGAAACTTACTAATTTTGGAAAGTTACTATTTTTAGAAAGCCACTATAAATGGAAAGTTACTAAAAATAGAAAGCCGACTAAAACGAGTAATCTGATTTAAAACAAGCATTTGAATAATAAACCGATCATTATTCTTGTAGATTCATTGAAGAAGGAGTGTTTCCTTATGCTTACGTATGTTGTGATTCCGATGGTGGTTGAGGTACAGATATTCTATCCTCTTTCAGTAAGGGGTTCTCTATCTCATGGCTCTTGATCCTTGACCTTTGATTCATTTACTTTGATTATGATCCTTTGCCATGATCCGTTTGATTATGATTCTTTGTTTGATGCGGTCCTTGTTAGGATCCTTTGATATGCTTCGTTGACATGATATATGATATGTTTCGTTTGGATATGATGCTTCGATATGATTCGTTTGGTATGCTATGATTATGCTATGATATGGTATGTTTGTTTCGTTCTTATGCCCGAGTTTCTAACTAGTCATGGAGGTACCATGGTCGCGTCATTGATGCATCAATGGCGTGACACTATCTGGGGCGGTGTAATCAGTCTCCGGCGTCCTTCTTTGTTTTGATATGATATGAGAGCTCTTTTGGATGTATGTGTATGCATGTCGTGTAAGCAGGGTGCATATATGATTTTGTTCAGCGAGGGCGTATGGATGCATCCTATGATTATTATATTTAAAAAAATTGAAGGTATTAGAATAGATAGATGAATCCTAGGATTATGTTATTTAAAAAAATTATTTAAGAGCTTTGTTATTTAAAAAAAATTATTTAAGAGCTTTGTTATCATAATCCTAGGATTATTTTAACTCCCAGCGGGGACGAATCGAATTGATGGGTGAATCTTATTTAAATTATTTAAATAATTATTCTTCAATTTTGCCTTTAACAAAAAAGTACAACAAAAAATAATTTAAAACGAGCGGGGGTACCCGCGCATTGCTGCGGAAATGTTGTGATTAATCTAAACTCGAAATAAAACTATTGAAAAAAATTGTTTTTGTTATTAAGAACTAAATTTGCAAAAGATCGATAACCGCAAGTACTCTTGAAATTAAAAATTAACCAGAGGTGGTGTAAATAACAAAAAAAAAACTGGTGAACAGTGTTTTTAACGAATGAACAGTAATTTTTAACGGGATCGATATGTTGCAAAGTTAGTCCTTTGGAATTATAATTTAACCTGAGGTACTGTTTTTGTTAAATATATAACCTCAGGGTCAAAAATTAAAAAAGTGAAAAGTTAAAAAAAAAAAAAAAAAAAAAAAAAAAAAAAAAAAAAAAAAAAAAACGATGAACACTAGTGCTACAGTATCTTGCTACAGTAAACGCACCCGCAAATTCACTGTTATAACCACTGTAGCAAACACTGTTGCTACAGTGTTTGCTACAGTACCACTCACTGATTTTTAGTATATATATATAACGAGCATTGAAGCCCGCGCGTTGTTGCGGAAGTGTTGTCTTGGATAGATTGTGTAACTTTGTATAGATCCTCTTTTTGCAAAGACAATTGTATAGATCCTCCTCTTAAAGCCTGTAACGAATCGAAAATGTCAAAAATATTGATTCTAATAAATGATGCATATTTATACTTGATTTTATTGGGAAAGTGATTTTGTGAACAATTGCGCAAGTTTCGTAATTTTTCGAGTCCGTTTGCTATGTCGTTTGAGGCCCGAAGCATTTTCGTGAGAACTTTAGCCAAAGTTGGCATATATAGTCCCTCCGCCCTATATTTTCTTTTTCTACCCTCACTTTTCTATTTTCATTTTACCCCCTTCTCTTTTACTATATAAACCGATATTTTTATTTTATTTATTCATTTCTACAAACACTCATTCTTTCTCTCTCTCTTTTTCCGGCCGATCTCTGGTCACCGGGACATATTTTCCGGTCAAACAATTTTCTTACACCAAAATACAGATCGGGTGACCCTCGTTCCGATCGTACCACCCACGCACCCCCACTCGCTATCACCGCCACCCACGCGCCACCACCGTGAACACCCTGCATCACCGAAGACCACCGCCACCCTCTTTTGTGCTTTTCCGACGGTAACGCGTCCCCACGCGCCTTCTTTCTCTTTTCTTTAAAATATTTATCAAAACCCTAATTTTTATAACTTTTAATAAATCCGATTTTTTAGTTTTTTTTCTTTTATAAAACTTGTGTTAAATCTTGTTAAAAACGCTCGTCTCAGTTGACTCGGTGAGGATTTATTGTTGTGATGTTTATATTGTTGTTTTGAGGATTGATTTAATTCGGTATACATTTTTGAGGGTCCGTTTGGGTTGTTTGTTGCTCGGTAGTCACCACATCCCAGTGTTTGGATCATTTTGTTGATGTTATTGTTGTGTTTATGCTTCGGAGTTCGGATGCATAATTTTTTTTTTTTTTTTAGGTTGCTGGCCGGAAAATTTTGAGGCTGCCGGAAAACGTTGTTGCTGATGTTGGGGGGGGGGGGGGGGGGGGGGGGCGTTGGGAATTTCAGCTAGTGTAAAAAAAAAAAAAAAAAAAAAAAAAAATGACGTGGCAAAAAAACCCTCCCCCATTGGTTGGGGTACTGTTATTTCAACTGTTCATTGTCCGAAACAGTATTGTACAACCCGTCGGAGCGTCGTTTACTGTTATTCCAACTGTACCGTACAACATTTTGAAGCACCCACAATCCTGGGTTTTAGATATATATATAATTATTGTCTCCCTTCAGTCAATTAAATATAGCATCCACTAAACTATTTTTTCATTAACACATGGCTATTAAATAAGAAGAAAAGAATAAGTCAAGAAAGTAGTGCATTGTTACCTCAAAGTCAAACAAAACAAAGTCATTCATCAATCAATCAGTTAGAAAGAAAAGATGCATCTTAGTGAGAATAAGGGGATAGAAGGGAAGGCTTTTGTAGTAACAGGTGGTTTGGGTTTCGTTAGTTCATCTCTTTGTTTAGAGCTTATTCGCAGAGGCGCTCGTCTCGTTAATTTGTGCTTTTGATTTCAGATCAAATTCACCTTTTTCCAATCTCCTTTTGACATTATAAAAACTAGAAAGGTGCCCGCGCAATGCGGGGACGGATTGTTGGGGTGAAGAGGAGGGAGGTGGGGTGGTGGAAAGTGGTTGTTGGGGTGGTTGTTGAGGTGGTTATAAATTGTTGGGGTGGTTGTTGAAGTGGTTATAAATTGTTGGGGTGATTGTTAGGGGTGATTGTTTCCATAATTAGTAAGTAAAAGTCTGAATTTTTAAGCCTTTCTAATTATAGAATAGTCACAAATACATTATATAGTAG
The DNA here is from genome assembly GCA_030686995.1 of Artemisia argyi. Classification (NCBI taxonomy): domain Eukaryota; kingdom Viridiplantae; phylum Streptophyta; class Magnoliopsida; order Asterales; family Asteraceae; genus Artemisia; species Artemisia argyi. The sequence continues at coordinate 133,930,780 of CM060709.1, read as the reverse complement.
TATAGATATACTACAGTAGTAAAGATGTTGTCATTGATAAAATGCAAATTTAATTGTTTAACGTCCATTTTACATTTAAATTGTAACAAGAATATATTAGACAACAATACACGGGACGGGTTTTAAACTAGTTAAATAAGAACAAAAAATTGTTAGTTATGATACTGTTTTGGACTCATAGGTCAAGAAAGATGTGCTTATTTCTACCTCAAAGTTTACAAGGTTCATTATAAAATCTTCTTTTCATATAGGTTGGCGTCACCCATTATTTCAATTACCTCAAAGTCAAACAAGAGTTCACGAGTCCGCCAGAGGGTAAGGCTAACACCAGTTCATTTCATCAAGAGAGGAAACGGAAAAGTTTGGATGGGCCCACAATTTATACATGGTTTTTTTGTGGTTTTGGAGTGTGGGCTGCGATATTTGCTGCATTCTTCCCTGTGCCAATACTTAGACCAGCATGTCTTTTCATCATACGGTCCTTGTGGTTGTTTAGGGTAGTTGCTATTTCAGTCATAGTAGGGCATGTTGGTGAATCTATATATGCGTGGAGATTAGCTAAGAGAGTGGATTCAGCAAATGCAACATGGTGGGCTTTCCAGACCTTTGTACTTGGGGTTTTCTCGTTGAAATTTCTTCAAAAGAGAGCTAAGCAGTAGGTCTTTTGTTGTCATTTGAAATTCATATGCACGTTAGCGCTTTTTTTTTTTTTTTTTTTTTTTTTTTTTTTTTTTTTTTTTTTTATCTGTTTGGACAAGGTATCTTTTTGCATAATAAGTCGTGTTTGTAGTGGTCCTGTGTGAAAAAAAAAAAAAAAAAAAAAAAAAACATGTTTCTTTTTATTTGAATCATTGTAAAAATTAATTTGCATCATCAATAATCAAAATTCTTGAATGACCCATGTTCAATTTGTATATCAAACACAGATCTGACCTTGCTAATAAATGAAGAAATATATCAAAATAATTTGTATATGATACATAAAATTGAAAAACCCCAATTGAAATTGTTATTTACATAAACTATATCCCATGAAAAAATGAGTAATTTAACCAAACTTACAAGGAAAAAAAAAAGAAGAGATTAAATACATCCAACAGAAAATTAATTCATATATGTGAATTACAGATCTATCTTTGTTTTTCTTATAACCAAAATATTTCAAAGAAAAAAAACTATTTAGTTTTTCAATTTTTCTTTTTTTTTTTTTTTTTTTTTTTTTTTTTTCTTTTTTTAAATAGGTCAAAATTGCCTCCTTAACAAAATCAACAAACAAATAAAGATATTGTTTATGAAAAAGTAGGGCATTGAATATTTGACACGAAAAGTTGGGCTCGTAATTGATGCTCATCTGAATCTACACGTAACTTATGACCGTCGAGGATAATCGTTGTAACTGAAGTGGACCAATCTCTCCCAAAGTCATGATTGTGTGACAGAATCACTTCGTCATTTCTTTCATAAGTTTCTAAAATTTAGGTGTCGGAATCTTATTTTCAAGTGTAGCACAAACATCATATTGTTAAAGCTTTTCGATGACCCTTATATTAGATTTGATGGGGGTTTAGACAAATTTTGACTTTTTAAAGATTTTAGGATTTTGATATCTTATTTAGTACTCCGTACATAATAGAATGCCCCTTGTTCTCTCCATAATTGTTTGAATGGTTTTTCATTCAGTGCATGTGGAATCTTTTTCATAGTATCCATTATAGCATTAGGAAGTCCATCAACACCTTCAAGGTCGATAAGTCCGGGATAAAGAAACTCTTGAGGTCATTTGATGCATTCTTCCTTAAGCTTAATCATTTGAACATCTGGGAGATCATATTTCACTTCATCCACCTTAGGTTAATTCCCATCAACAGATACATACGTTAAATTCTGCTTGATGTCAACAAGTGATTCTTTGCCGCTGGTTTTGGATAGCAATATATTTAAAAGTGAATATCTTAAACACAAAAGTGAATATCTATCCAAAACCAATGACACAAAATTACTTGTTGACATCTAGCAGAATCTAGCGTATGTATCTATTGATGGGAATTAAGCTAAGGTGGATGAAGTGAGATATGATCTCCCGGATGGTCAAATGATTAAGCTTAAAGAAGAATGCATCAAATGCCTTGAAGTATTTTTTGATCCTAAAATTATCGACCTTGAAGGTGTTGATGGACTTCCCGATGCTATAATGGATACTGTGAAAAAGATTCCACCTGCAGTAAATGAAAAATCATTCAAACAATTAAGGAGAGAACAAGGGGCATTCTATTATGTACGGAGTACTAACTACGCCATAAAGATCCTAAAATCTTTAAAAAGTCATAATTTGCCTAAACATCATCAAATCTCAGATAAGGATCATTAAACGCTTTAACAATATGATGCTTTGTGCTACAACTGAAAATGTGATTTAGGCAGCTAAATTTCAGAAACTTATGAAAGAAATGATGAGACGATTTCGTCACACAACCATGACCTTGGGAGAGATGGGTCCACTGCAGTTACAACGATTATCATCAACAATCATAAGTTATGGGTAGATTCAGATGAACATCAATTACGAGCGCAACTTTTAGTGTCAAACATTCCAGGCCCTACTTTTTTTCATAAACAATATCTTTTTGTGTTCATTGATTATGTTAAGGAGGCAATTTCGACCCATTTACAAGAAAAAAAAAATGAAAAGCTAAAAATGCAACCATGTCAAACAGGGTTAAAGTTACCTAAACCGTATTTTGACTGGTAAAGCAAATATGCTAACACAAACATCAATAAAATAGGGAAAATAAGCTCTAAACCTATTTATTAGCTTATTTTACGCTAAAAAACTACAACAAAAAAGTGTATCTAAACCCAAGATTTAAAAGCTAGCTTATTCAAACACAATAAGCTAATAAGCTTACCCAAACTCCGTACTTATTCACACTCTATTCCAGATTACTACTAGCTCTAACAGATGTATTATAGTTTAATGCTTTTTATAAACATAAAAAACATTATGTAAGTAAGTATAAATCAAAGAATAATTTTCTATATTACCGATTCAAGATGCTAGTTTACCAAACGAAACGGCGCGTAACTTTTTTTTAATGAGCTTTTAACTTAGGCGACCTCTGGGTGACGGGCGACGAGCTACCTAGTTGAATAAAGACTAAAGAGATTTTGTTTGTTAACATTAACATATTTTTTATATAGTGTGGTTTTATGTTGAATGTTGTTCTTCTTAATTGGGAAGATGAAGATGAGGAGGGAGGTAAGTAGATGCTATAAAGGAGGAGTGAGTTAAGTAAATGCTACAGTATAATACGTAGTATAAGGAAGTAAGCAATAATTAAAGTATGTGTAAAGTTGTTGGAAGTGTTAAATGTTATACAAAAGTAGGTAAGTAAATGCTGGAAAGTTGTTGGAAAGGTAAGTAAAGTCTCTGTAAACTCATGCGTTTTTTTTTTATCATAAAATGAAATATGATGATAGTGACAGTTTTAATTCATTTTGGTAAAATGGTGAAAAAGAGTTTATTTTGATAAAATTGTTATGCAAATGGTTATTTAAGTAATTTATTTTAAATTAAATTACATAAGTGATTTAACTTATGGTGGTTCAAGGAAAGGAAAGAAATTTAAAATGAAAATCGGATTTGGAAGGTGCGTGTGTCTAATGTGGAGTGTTTGATTTAGGGGAGAAATTTGATGAGCTGGACAAATATTCTTCTATAAGGTCTTTGTTTTTCTCTTGTCTTAAAATCAGAGATGCACAGATGAGCTAAAGCGTGAGCCCGGTTTTAAGCCCGACCTGAAAAACTCCAAAAAAGCTCGGCTAAAAAACCCGGGTTGAAGCCCCGGACTGGCTGAACAGGCCTAAATGATCCTTATATTTTTCACCAAACCCTGACCCGGCCTGGGCTAAGCCCAAAGCCTGAAAAAGCCGGCCAAAAGCTAGAAAGCCCATGCTTTTTAAAAAGGGATAATGCCAAAAATGCCCAAGTACCAAATTGATTTGCTTTTTTGCCCTTAAATTAGACAGTTCTGAAACTACCCACTGGGCAATCGGGCAACTCTAGTGTTTCGGACACTTGGCGTCCCCTCGTTGGCTAAAAAAAGTTGCCGGGTTGCCCAATGGGTAGTTTCGGAACTTTCTGAGCGAATGGCAAAAAAGCAATCAGTTGGGCAACTTGGGCATTTTTGGCATTATCCCTTTTAAAAACCAGCAAAAAAAAAAGGCTGAAACCCTAGCTTTTTACAAAAAAAAAAAAAAAAAAAAAAAAAAACAAAAACAAAAAAAAAAAAAAAAAAAAAAAAAACAAAACAAAAAAAAAATAATAATAAAAAATCATGGCCTTTTTTAAAAGAATGCCTAAATTATGTGTTAATTTTATATAATACTCACTCTGTCTCAAAATAATTGTCAGAAGACAAAAATCATATAGTTTAATAAAATAGTGCCACTTTAATTTTCAATCATTCAAATAGAATATTCTTTCTTACTAAATTCTCTAAATTTTATTTAAAAGGAAAGTGGACAATTATTTTGAAACATCCAAAAAAAAAATATGGACTATAATTTTGAGACGAAGGGAGTAACTTAACATTCAATAAAATAATTACTTATGAATGTTTCTAGTTTTGAGTCTTTTCATATATGTGCATTTGCTTGAAAGATTACTTTGATAGTGTTAAATAACAACAAGACAAAACATCTTTGAAAAATCAACTCATAGACAGAGAATGACATTATTCAAGATGAAGGGAGTATATTTTTAGTGATGTATTTACAAATGTTGATCAAATGTTTTCATATATAATTATAAAAAAATAGCCCAAAAAAGCCTGGGCCTGGGTCGGGCTAAGCCCGGTCCGGACCATTTGAGCCATAAAAAACCTAATATTTTAGTTAAGGCCCGAGCTTAGCTCGGCTCAGGCTTTTTTAGGCCCGAGCCTTTTTTTAACTATAAAAAACCAGGCTATTTTCGTCCTGGTCCAAGCTTGACCTGGCCCGAGCTTTGTGCACCTCTACTTAAAAAAGGTAAAGGGAAAATTATATCACTGATCCCAAAACTCATCAAAATTCACGGATTTAGTCCCAACTTCTCAAAAATCGCATTTTTAATCCCAACCTTTTCTGTTAATTGCGCGTTTGGTCCTTTTTTGGTAACGATCATTACCTTTTCTCGTTAGTCAATATACATGAGTTATATGTGATGGGTATATCCGTAATTTATAGTTTTTCTCAGTTACACTGTTGGTCCTTGAAGTTTCCAAACATCAAATTGAAAATAAAAATACTCTAATCCATACAAACACTCTTCTTCAACCTCTATTCTACCACAACCATTACCATTTACCTCAAATTCAATACTTATAAAAAATACTTTTCTACACAAATATTTCCAATCCCACTTTTAAACATCAAGTCAAACACCTCGTTTTTAACTCCATTAAGATTGGTTTTAAAATATTTGGGTTCCTAATTTGACGTTTTACCTTTTTCAAATTACTAAAGTTTCCATGGTAATTATGATGCTAGTCGTTTCAGCTGTCAATCCAAGCAGTCATTTTCTTTTCTTTCAAGATGTTGAGACTTTCCTGTGCATGCTAATGATTTTGGTTTCCACTTAGCTTCTTGTATAAGCGTACATGAACCATTTTATTCCACACTTACCATAAAACATATCCTAATTAAAGAGATTAAAAAATGACTCGCCTACAAGAACTTGCTTTTGCTTCCAACTTGAACTCTGTTTCCGAAGAGATTGTGATGCAAGTTCGTAGGGAGCTAAAGAAAATTTTAATGAAATTGTCCAAAGAGTTGTTTGACATTGTTTATTAGCAGACACTTTTGATAATGAAGCTTAATAGGGTGCCTCTGTCACCGGCTGCCGAAGAGGGTTTGGCTTTTCAGAGGTTGATTAGGGACCGTGATCTTGCTAAAGCTAAGGCCATTAAGCAAATGAGTAATGAGGCATAGAGTCACATGCTTTAGAAGGTCGTTTTTCTCAAGATGATCTAGCGTATGTGAGTGGACTATGAGTATGGTCGTGGTTTTTGCGTTTGTTTTGTTTTAGTTTGTGTAGTAACTTTTATGTATGATATGATTGGTAAATGAATGAACTTGGTTACCTGTTTTATGAATCATTTTGTGTGCTTGATGTTTTATGTGTTTATAGTGGTGTTGTGTTACTCTATGGTTTATAAAGAACAGTCAACAGTTTTAGTCAATGGTATTGTGGTCCTTACTCATTGGAAGAATAGTCTACTTTTTCAAGTTTTGGATTTAATAGTTGCTCGTGTACTAACAATGTCAGCCACGCAACAAAAACATACGACTCTCATTTTGTTTCTTAACAATCTCAGCCACATAATACAAACTGCTCAACCACTAAATTTCTTTCAATCTTATCTCACCTAAGGACAAACCCTTTGATTTTTTTTTGAAAAAGACGTCGTTTTTTGTTTTGTTTCAAAGATTGATGATGTGTTTGTTTTGATTAGATCTTTAATGGTGCGTTTAACTACTTGATAAGAAGAAAGCGTAGATCTTGTCATTGATTTTCGTTTTTGGTTTTGATATCAAAAGATATAGATGTATGCTAACGTTTCTCATGAATTTGGATCTAAAATCTGAAATATGTAAAGAAAATACTGAGATCTTGAGTTCGAATTTTGTTGTGTTTTTTGTGATGTATAAATCTGGAGGGACTAGTTGTACTAACCTTAAAGAAATTATTAGGATATTGAGTTTGAATTTTGTTGTATATTTCTAATGTATAATAAGAATTTTGTTGTGTTTCATTGTGTATAATAAGCACGGATTAGGTTCTCTTCTTTTTATACTACTGGTAATTTGATAAGAGAACAAGATAAAGGGTTTTGATTTGTAGTTATAAAGGTGATTGGTCTGTTATGCCCTTGTTTATTTAACTAAAACTGTGTGTTGACCGAGACCAAACGGGTAAAGTGACGCAATCGGCCTAAAAAACCCATGTTTTGGACGCACGGCGACGTTTTTATCAAGTTTGGGGCCCTGATAATGCTTTCTGGAAAGTTTAGGGACCAACAGTTTATTTTTGTCTAAATGTATCTAGCTTGTCACTTTTTATATTTATCTGTAGATTTCTTTATTTTTTGCTATTATATATCCTAAACTTTTGAATTTCGACCTTTGTGTGTATTTACTCATGTAAAATAACCATTTTACCCTTATATTTTGTAACCACTCTATTGACAGCGAAGGTAAAATGGTCATTTTACATTAACAAAACACACACGAAAGTCAAAATCTAAAGTGTAAGGTATATAATAGCAAAAAATAAAGAAAGCTACACACAATTAGAAAAAGTGACAAGTTAGATACATTTCTAGGTAAATATCTTAAAATAAGTTTACCTCCAAACGAAGTTACCAAGGTAACTAGGCAAACTTTCAGAGTTTAGTATCAACTTTTTGGCAATGCGTTAATAATAGACTGGGGGACATGATGAGGTATAGTCTCCTCCGGATACTCTGGAGGAGACAATCAAACTCTAATCGCTAAGCAATTAGAAAGTATTCTAGAAAGACCTAGTACATGTTGGAACAGTCCTCTAAAGTAGTTGGGGTGAAGAAGGTCACCTTAGGTCCAGAGGCAATGGCGACGCAGTTAGGTCTACATCGGAACCTGGATTAATACCGGAAGACAACTGGTGTACGATAGAACACGAATGAAACAATACATGGACCACCACATTTGCCTGACGCATTGCGACAAAGTTTAAGGAAATCCCATAATAAGTGTCTATTTTATAATGCACAAAGTTTGAGGAAATCCCACTAACTACACTCCTTATCAATAAAATATCATATCTACTTACTAAAGTGTACTTTTATATTGTTATTGGTTGAAATACAAAATGAACACTTATTATGTGCTCATTGATAAACTTAATGAGGCTTAAATTTGCTAATTTATTTGTTTGTCTAATTATCTTTAAGTAAAATAAACAGTTATCAATAAGCAAGTTTACTCATTTTAGAAAAAATAATTAAATAAGCAATCCCAAACACTCTATTGAGAAGTAGGCAGCGTTGATAAGTTTAGAAAAACATGGATGTTTGTAATTTTTATTTTTGTTTAAATGTGAAGATGGAGCATGCAACAACACCTAAGGCTTTGCTTAAAAAATAAAAATAAAATAAAAAAAAAAAACCCCCTAATGGCTAAAGGTCGTGGTCACTACCTTTTCACCTTAAACATAAGCGTCACTTCAGTTTTTTCTCTCATCTCACTTCCCCTTACTCCTTCTCACCTTTCACAGTACATGGTCATATTACCCTCACATTTCATTAAAATACTCGCTTTATATAAATATATTCTACTAAATACTCCACACACTTACAAACAAAATAAAAAACAATTAAACAAAAAGAGGGACCCACTTCACCGGTTATAACTTAAAGTGAGTGGCTCATCTTAACTTATTTTTTTTCTTGGTAACTTGGTGATAACTAAAACCCATATTTGTTTATAAAATTGGGATTTAAAATTGGGACTCAACCTTAATGGTCTCACACTTTTCAAAAGTAGATGGAGGGGTAAGGTTTGATAAATATTTATATTTTTTGTGGGTCTCACTTACAACTCTACTCTCATTTATCTCTATATTTATTTTTAATAATAATATTTTTATTATAAAAATATTATATAAAATAAATAATATTATTAAATATTATTTTCTCTCTTTTACATCAAATCCAAATCCAAATCTTAATCTACAACTTTATATTTAAATTCAAACCCATCTACAAACCAAACGGACCCTAAGTGAATGTGGGATTTATGGTGAGGCTCATGTCCATACCATATAGTCTAATGCTTAAATATTGAAAAATGTGGTCCAAAAACTAGCCAAAACCATATGTTGTAGGTTAATAATGTTTTCATGTATTTCATTCAATCCGAATAATACAATATATAGAGACATACGGGCTTTAACTCTAACAAGACACCTACGGACCTTAGCCTAATAAACAATAACTGGACTTATACAAGAATACAACTAACACTCCCCCGCAGTTTGAGCGGGAGGACACCGGACACTCAAACTGGTTCTAAACTCCTCAAACAATGCTGAAGGTAAGCCTCTGGTAAATATATCTGCATACTGATAGCGCGACGGCACATGAAGAACTCTAACTTGACCAGCAACAACCAAATCTCGCACAAAATGAATATCAATCTCTATATGCTTTGTACATTGATGTTGAACCGGATTGGAAGATAAGTATACGACACTAACATTATCACAGTAGACAAGTGTAGCGAAAGACAAAGGCGTATGCAACTCACGTAACAGGTTTCGCAACCAACAGGTCTCAGCAACAGCATTGGCAACACCACGGTATTCTGCCTCTACACTAGAACGAGAAAGTGTCGGCTGATGCTTTGAGGACCAGAAGAGGAGATTGTTGCCAAGGAAAAAACAATAGCCAGAAGTAGATCGCCTTGTAGTAGGGCAACCAGCCCAATCAGCATCCGAATAAGCAACCAAAGAGGAAGTAGAGGATGAAAACAATTGCAAACCATAGTCTAATGTGCCCCGAACATACCTCAAAACCCGCCTAAGAGCTGAGAAATGAGGCTCGCGAGGATCATGCATAAAAAGACAAACCTGCTGCACTGCAAAAGAAATATCTGGCCTAGTAAAAGTAAGATACTATAGAAAACTAGCAAGACTACGATATAACTTAGGATCAGAAACCGGATCACCATCAACACCCAATTTAGACTCAGTACAAGAAATATGTCGATTACCCACGTACGAAAATCGTGGCTAAAAGACTCATATTCGTGGGTAACTTGCTAATACCCACAGAATACCCACAAAACCATATACATGGGTATAACCTCCGATGCTAATTTTTTACCCACAAAATTTTCTCGTGGTGGGTATGTTTCCCACACTATTTTTAGTGGGTGGGTTATGTTATGTTCGTGGGTACATCTTTTTGTGGGATTTCATAAGGGACCACGAAAATACTCACAATTCAATCATGTGTAATCCGTGAGTAAATTTTCCTTGGTGTGAAATACTGTATATTAATTGGTGGGAAAGTGTGTTTCAATTTTATGGTTTACCCGCCATATAGTCACGAGACAATCCATGAGGAAAATGAAATACAGTACCATTTTGCTACATAATTCATTTCAGCTTGAATTGTACTCGTGAATTAATAACTCAAAACTCAAATACCTACTAGAAACAACGTTTATATAATTATAGATATACAAACTAAAAGCACCAATTGATCTATCATCCATTCAAAAAAATAAAAAATCAACATTACACAGCCAATATTTGATTTTCCAAAAATCACTAATGTATCAAGAACACATGTATGGTGCATAACAATCTGTAGCCATCAGTCCACCGCCAATATTTGGTTACTTACATGACATTAATATTGCATCCATTCAAATAGGTTTCCTAGTTGAATTGGTCAAGTGGCATTTCTCTTTTATATGTTTCACATGTTGATCTTCACTTGAAAATCGAAACACCAGTTCCATCATTCCCTACATATCATAATATACAAAAAGATTAATTAAATCAACTTCATATATTTTCAAATGTTTATGACACTATCATGTTCAATCGATTCAAAAACCATTTATCTAGCAGGAATAGATCAAAAGAAAAACAATAAATTTTTAGACTATTACTTAGTGGTCTCAAGATCCCAACCTTCAAAGCACATTAGCCTCCATTATATTACAATATGAGATTGTTAGTATTGAATAGTCCATCTTTTACCAATGACTTTAATAAGTATCAATATGAACCTATAACATATACTCGTATACTCTATTTTGAATGACAAAATATCTGTATGCCCCTGCCCCTAGCTTTGTATATTAAACTTCATCATGAATTGCAATATTAATGTCATGTAAGTAACCAAAACTTTTTGTCGTGTGGCATTCATATACAGAAAGACAGAGTATCAATTCCTAGTTGTGTAAAACATTTATACAAGTGCAAGCACAAACCAAGATATTGATGACTATAGAAAACAAAACTGATAGCATCGTACAAGATATATATTTACTAATCACCATATACATATAGGAATCATGTCTAACGAAAGTTATGCGCATACCTTAGGAAGAATGTGGACGAACTTCACCCCAGAAAGGAAAAACCACCTGCAAAATGACGTACATGGCCAGAGACTATTACACCATTTCTATCATACTAAGCATACAATTAAATTAAAAATGATACGGTAATAGATAGTTTACCATTCTCAATCATATCTCTCTGGTTCCAAAATTATACATCAAGATCTAAGTTAAACCAAATTCAACCTCTGCCATATCATTAGTAAATTAGTACTCCACCTACAAACATTATACTTCTATTATAAAAAGTATGTGGAGTAAATAAGTATCTGAACATAAAAAAGTATACAACTTTAACCCGCGATCAACAAAGACTAAACATGATCTAGCACTTATAACCTAACCCGAAGGATCAGACTTTCTGGTGCAAAAATTCTACTTCATTGTAGATAAATACGAAACTAGTGAAAGGCACTTTTCAAGTACGAGAAGAAGGTGGCAGTAAAAATGTAAAATTGCTAGCGAATTTCTTGTGGTGACTGGAGAGAGACGTGAGGCAGTTAAAGGCATTTGGGATTTCATGATAAAGTGGGATAGAATCAAGTTTAAAGCATTCAATTTTCATTTTGGATAACTAATAAGCGGGAAGTTTCCCTCCATTATTAAAAAGATAAGAATCATTAGTTTTTATCTTATTAATTACGTTTATAACTAATGAAAAATTATTTGTAAAATTTCAATCGTGTTTATATCATTAATACCAACTAAAGTCTCTTTTAGTTGATTAAGATACTAAATAAATATTTATTTTGGGACAAAACAAAATAAAAATGTGAACATTTATTTGAGGGATAATTCTAAAAATGACAAAGTTGCTATATCGATGGGGATTTTTGACCTTGGATTTGAAAATTCTTATTTTTACCAGTTGCCCAACGCAACACTTAACGGAGGACGCCAAGTGGCGATTTTTTGGGCAATGCCGCCAAATTTTAGGCAACTTGGGACACTTGGCGTCCCATGGGGGCGACAGGTTTTGGGCAACCGGGGCAACTGGTCATAATAAGAATTTTCAAATCCAAGATCAAAAATCCTCATCGATTGGGTAACTTGGTCATTTTTTGAATTATCCCTTTATTTGATGACTGAGAAAGTAGTATACTAGTTATATGTCTTGTACACACAATGTTAAAAAAAAAATTAATATAACTACTATGTAGGAGTATTTGGCAATATTTTAAAACACCAAAAAGCTTTGGTTCAGTTGGTACCACCTCCGAAAAATTCATAGAACCACTGGAGAAATTTTAAAGGTCAAGGGTTCGAGTCTCGGCTCTTTCTTACCCTAGTTGGTGACCCACTGGGCCAAGAGAGTTGCCGGAGCTATTTCTTATTGGATGAACAATGGTTGGTGCCAAAATGCACCCGGAGTCAGGGTGTTCCCGCCAATTCACATCTTTTGTGGATTTTAAAACTCGGGTTGACCCGGATGGTTCAACCGGTTGAACCCGAAACCGGCTCGGAGACCGGGCCAAATGTGACCGAGTTCTTGCTTATTTAAGAACTGGATTGAACCATCAGTTTTCCGTTGACCCGGGTGGACCCAGTTTGATAAACCCGGTCGAGTCATAACTTTTTATCAAAATATAACAAAACCTTTTTTTCCCCATCAACCTTTATAAGTTTAATTGAAAAGTTGAAGTGGTAAAGACTGATGCTAATTATAATTTTGCAAAACAGTAAATTAGATTTATAAATTATCTTAGAAACGCTCCTAATATAGTTTTAATATAGATTGTTGATTGTTGTTGCAAATTTTTGCTATATTATTATATTATAGATATAAAGCTTAAAAACAAAGTTTACCGATATATTCTTAATCTTTTTTAATCGGTTCAAACAAATGTCGAAATAAAGTTGGATAAATCATGTGATCATCCAACATTACATATTGAATATAAAAAGAAATATACATAAGTATAAAACCGGTTCGACCTGGCGGTTTAACCGGCGACTAAACCGGATCGACGAAAAAATGGGGTTTTAAAACATTGGTATTTGGTATGTTACGCATTTTTAACTTTTTAATAAAAGTGTTTCGAGATGAAATTTCAAAGTAGACTTTTTATACAGTTTTGGCCAATCATAATATAACGTTATCTTCTATTTCTCTTTCTTTTTGCCTTTTAAGACACAAATTATTTTATTAAAAACGAATTTGAGACAATTTTGATCAAATGAGTATTTCTATGAGTTTGAGAAACTTGGTAATAGCTCACTAATCACAATTGATGTGTCATATGTTAAAAAACAAGTTATTAATTTGTGTGTAAAATCGTGGTAAATTTGAAGGTCCAATCGACTTTTCATCCGTCAACAATGGGATTTTCATGTGTATTTAACAACAAATTTACCCACAAAACTGGATAAAGTCGTCGACATCTATTTTACTCATGAACTTATTAAAGGATAAATAGGCCAAAGCCCAGGATAAGTAGGCCTATTTATCCTCTAATATAGAATTACACATGAAAATTTACTCATGAATTACACATGAAAAATTACCCAGGAGAAATTACCCACTTAAATACAATGTGAGTAAAGGTTTAAGTATACATTTAGCCACAAAATTCATAGAGAAAAATACCCAAAACTAAAAGGCGTGTGTAATATGCTGGTAAATAGTGTACACACGAAATTACCCACATTGTTTGCCCACAATAATCCAACTTGCGGGTATTTTGTGGCAATGTTATTAGCAGCAATAATTTAACCACAAATCGCCCACTAATTTTGACAAGGTGGGTAATTTTGAGGGAAGCTCGTGGGAAATTCGTCACTAAATATGACTTGTTTTTAGATTCCCTAATCGTGGGTAACATGTAGGTAACTTATGGGTAAATAGCCACAAATAAACATTTGTGGGTAATTTTCGTGGGTATTTAACAGGATTCTTGTAGTGGCGTATCAACAGGAGTCCACTCACATACGCTAAAAAAAACTTACAAAACACACCCTGAACTTTTTAATATTTATGACTTTTTTATATAACAAACTTTATTTGACAAATATCTACCAGATACCTACCGGATAATTAAATAAAAAAAAATACTGGCAAAAAGACCTCTTGATAACGAATAAAACTAGCTCAATATTGATATACTTTTGACGTACCCACGGTTTTATAAAAATGTTGAAGTTTAATATATATATATATATATATATATATATATATATATATATATATATATATATATATATATATATATATATATATATATATATATATATATATATAGTTTCTAAATAAAAGAACTTTCAAAATGCACCCGTAATCTATCAAATAACTTTAAAATTATTTTAATTTTTTTTTAAAGTATAACGGTCAAAATTAGCCTCGCCGCAACACACTAGTACCCGACACAACATTCATTCCAACAAGGACGTCGTACGACAAATACAAATATAGCTTCACACAACATTTGTTCCAAACAAATACAACACGTGTCGGCAAAAAACATACCACGATTTTATAAAGAGAAGCCCACCCAAACATTATTCGTAAATAATTATCGCAAAAATTCCTTGAAAATTCCTGCTGCAACGTAGCGGGCGCCTTCCCAGCAAGGCAAACTTGACGACCATTTAGGATAAAATATTGCAAAAATCATGTTATAATAATAAAAAAAACATGTTAGCCTGTTAATAAGCTCTTTTGGCCCAACAAATAGCCAACTCATATATATATAAGGTACTAGGGGTGAGCAGAAAAACCTAAAAATCCGAATAAACTGAAAACCGAAACAAACCGAACCGAAAATAATTGAACCGAACTAATAACCGAAACGAATTTGCCAAAACCGAACCAAGCTGAATTTTTAATTCGATTCTCGGTTTGGATATGGTTTTGGTAATCCAAACCGAAAACCGAATTTATATAAATTTATATATTTTTATATATTTATATATATAAAAAGATCAATAAACGTTATATATATATATATATATATATATATATATATATATATATATATATATATATATATATATATAATTTTATCCTAATATTAAAAAATACTTTTTATGTTTGAAATAAATTTTTTGCTAAATATATTTGTATATATATTTTTTTTAAAATAAAGTGTGTAATTCGGATTAAACCGAACCGAACTAAACCGAACAAAAAACCGAATTTGAATTCAGTTTGACCCTAAAATAACTTTTAACCGAATTAATCGAATAACCCGAAAACCAAAACGAAGAACACCCATTATATGGTACTTGCAAAACTTTTAAAACATTATATCCAACGTGATACTATATCTACTTTTATCTCATACATTTTAATTTTTTCTTATGAATTTAAATGATACACTCGCTATATTCGATACCAATTTTTTTCCTTAAATAGATGACAATACATTTTAATCGGGAACGTGTCTCATAGTCACCCATCTAGGGCATTTTCCCCTTGTCTCATATGATATTTACGATTATAGTTTGTTTCGAAAACATACAAGTATAAATGAATCGAGTTGTTCGAGTCAATCTCGAGACGAATTTAAACTTTCTCGAACTAAACTCGAGCTTCTTTCGTAAAAGCTTACCAAGTTATGAAGCCAAGCTCGTAAAAATTTGATTTGATCCGAGTCGTTTACGTAGAAAATGAAATAACGGTGTGAGTAGAGTCCACGTGAAAGAGAAATAGTAGACTCGTCTGGTGAGGCGCTTATTTATTGAAGTCTGATATTTTCGAAGGTATCATCGATCATCTCTCTTCTTCTCTTCACTCTTTCTGTGGTAGGTGGCTAAGTAAGTCCTTTACTTAATTTAACCAACTCTTCTTCATACCAACGTACTGATTTTAATTTCCAGTTATCTTATTTTCCAGTTATCACTCTTTCTGATTTTATTTATTGAATGAGTTCTTATTTAATAACAACTGATTTTAATTTTCAACTCTTCTTCACAAGTAAAGTCCAGTTGCTTAAATTCACTAGTAAGTATTTAGTTTCTACTTCATCAGCTCGCTTGTGTTTGTTTGATCAGAAATTTTAAACTTCACACGCTACTTGCGTCTTTGACTTTATTACTCCCTCCTTCGATATTATCGTAACGGTTTATGATTTACTATTTATTTTTTCATTACTACTAGCTGTTATTTGGATTTTAATTTCTTGCTGTTGTAGTGTGAAAGGATGAAATTTTACTGTTTATGTTTACTTGTTTAGATGATTAAGTTGACTTTTTAAATATTTTTTATTTTTTTAATTTTCTGATCCTTACTTTAATTGAGCTATACTATTTGTAATTAATTACTTGTAGTATTACTTATGATACTGATGATTAAGTGATAATTTTAATCTGCGTGCCCATTAGAGATATCCCAGGACTCGAATAGTAGAAGCTGGGGTGAACCACGTAGTGTAAATTTCCGTAAAAATTATCGATTTTTCCAAAATAAACCCGATCCTAAAATTTTGTGTCACATAAATATTACTTAATCCACTAATATGTCAAACAAAAAATTATTATTTTTTTTCCTTTTAAACTTGTTAAATATGATAGCATCCACTAAACTATTTTTTCATTACCTAAATCCATCTAGGTTTATCACTAAATCACAAAATTAATCTTCTTTTCATTAGGTTGGTGTCACCCATTATTTCAATTACCTAAAAGCGAAACAAGAGTTGGGGTACACCCCAATCACGAGTCCGCAAGAGGGTATGGCTAACACCAGTTCATTTCATCAAGAGAGGAAACGGAAAAGTTTGGATGAGCCCACAATTTATGCATGGTTTTTCAGTGTCTTTGGAGTGTCGGCTGTGATTGGTGCTGCATTCTTCCCTGTGCCAATACTTAGACCAGCATGTCTTTTCATCATACGGTCCTTGTGGGCGTTGAGAGTACTTGCTATTTTGATGATAGCAGGGCATGTTGGTCAATCTATATATGCGTGGAGATTAGCTAAGAGAGTGGATCCAGCAAATGCAAGATGGTGGGCTTTCCAGACCTTTGTGCTTGGGTTTGTATCGTTGAAACTTCTTCGAAAGAGAGCTAAGCAGTAGGTCTTTTGTTGTCATTTGAAATTCATATGCACATTATCCTGCTTGATTTAACATTGTATGGAAAAGGCATCTTTTTGCATAATAAGTCCGGTTTGTAGTTGGTCCTGTGTGAAAAAAAAAAAAACATGTTTCTTTTTCTTTCTTAATGACAACTATTAAAAAAGTAAATACCTACAGTAGAAACTCGATAAATTAATACTCGATTATTTAATAAACTCTCTAAGATAATATTTTTTGCCGGTCCCGACTCGAGGATAGGGTGCTAAATTAATAATTCGCTAAAATTATAAGATAATACATTTTTGATAATTTCTTTAGACCCCATATAAAAAATAAATTAATAATTCCTTATATATAGCATATTACACGAATGATTTATGAAGGTTTCTTGAAAAATGACTCAATTGTCTGTTTTTTTTGTTGAAATCAATTTCCCCTTGAATCTCGTCTCTAATTTTCCTTAGCATGGTAAGAACTTCTGGTGTTGTTTTCTCGTAGCTCAACAAGAAATTGTTCAATGTGATTGTCGTTTTAATAGCTTCGTTTCGCGAAGGGGGCTCCATTAGAACTTTCATCATCTTCTTCATCGATATCATCTTTATTAATTCCAATAACGCTTTCAATAATTTCTTCATCAGTCAACAACTGTGCAACTACATTTTCTTCTGGGTGAGTCAGAACATCTTTGACATCCATTGCATTGCGATAACCCAACTCTTTGATCAAATTCTGGAGTTCTTGAGTGCTTTCACCACCTTCATCTGAGTTCTCAAAAGTCATGTTATCTGTTGATCGAAGTTTACAATGACGAAAGCAGCTCGCAATTGTATTTGCACGAACATCCATAGTCCATGCTGAAATTGCAAGATTCATTGCATCTAATACATTTATTTTTGCTGGATTTGGAACCCCTAATTCATAACCTTCCAAAAGACTTCTATAAAATCGACGACGATAATGCATCTTAAAAGCTCGTATGATCCCCGCGTCACAAGGTTGAATTTTTGAAGTTGTGTTTGGTTGCAAAAAAATAATAATTCAACATTTCGTAATCCTTCAATAATTTTTGGATGAGCAGGGCAATTATCCACAATCAAGAGAATTTTTCTTCCAACCATTTTTTTATCAAGTTGGCGAACATATTCTTCAAATAACACACCAGTCATCGAAGCTCGTTTGTTAGCACGGTACTCACAGTTCAGACTGTTCAAGTTTACATTCTTGAAGCACCTTGGTTTAGCATATTTCCCAATAATCCATAAAGGAAGTTTTTCCGAACCGTCCTCATTACAGCAAATAGCAACAGTTAGTCTTTCCTTGTCTTGTTTTTTCCCTTCAAGCTGCATTGTTGCAAGGGAATGATTCGGTTGAAGTCTAAAAAACAAACCTGTTTAAGATCAAAACATGTAAATAATTACATCACTAAAGTACAAAATATAAAATAAAATAATAAAAAAACAAACCTGTTTCATCCATATTAAAAATGTCTTTCATTTCAAACTGATCAACTTTGTCTCTTATGGATTTTAATTTGTCATCCACGCCCTCCATTTCAACAGATTCACTCTCTCCGAAACGCCGGAAATTTTTAATTCCATATCTTGCTTTGAACTTTCCAAGCCAACCAATAGAAAAAGTAAAGTCTGGAGTATCCACTGGATACATATCTTTCATGAACTTTTTCGCCTTCTGATGCGTGGGAATCGCAACAGGCTTTACCTCTCAAGGGATCTTGAGAAGCTTACAACCCCCACCAGGCAGTGTACCTGATCGTTGTAGTATAGTATAGTGACAAGTACCGGGGGATTGATCGTTCAGCTAGGAATAGTGTCGCTAGGATTAGAAAGCCAAAATACTAGTTCTAAAGGTGAGGGATGATTATTTTTGTATTTTATATTTTTTTAGAAAGCAATTAAAAATCTCGGGTTTGAAGGATTTGGGCGGAATTAGTTGCTAATCAACTAACCCAATACTAAAGATGCAATCAAAAGAAAATACTAGAAATGAAAATAAACTAAATTATACTAAAGTTGTGAGCAATAAGTGGAGAAAATGTGTTTACTTAGATTTCACTACTCTCTAGACATCTTTTACACATTAATTACTTGTTATAATTGCATGGATGACGGATCGTATTCCTTAATACCATTCATGGGGTGGCACACTTAACTCCCCAATTCTATGAGCTCTTATCTCCTCCTACACCATGGCCAGCACAACTATAGGGATTGTAAACAGTGGCTCATGCATTAAATACAACCAATAAAGACCTAGTGCGCGTCGGTTCATGTTTCTTAAGACGTTCAAGCATGTTACCAATTGGAGATCTGCCAGTTTTCTTAAGCCTAACATATAAATCATTCATCCAAGACAAGTATAAACAAGTAATCAACACATAATTAACATCTAGGTTTCATTAGATCCAAGCAAACACAAGATAAATCTAGCCTACCATGATGGAATTAACACAAGAACAAGATATAGACAACCAACACATAGACATATTGATTGAATTAAAGGAACACTTATCTTGATTACACATGCAAGGTATCAAGGGGTTGGAACCCTTGAAAAACCTGTAAAGTTACACCAAAATCGTACTTAGGGTTTCTCCAAAACTTCTCTCTTTTTAATGTGAAAATTAGAAAACTATATATAGGAAAAGGGGTCTGACGGCGTCAAGACAAAGCTTGTGACGCCATCACCTCGCCGCCAAAACTATTCTCGGACTGCCTTGATCTACATTTGACGCCGTCAAGACTTAATCATTTCCAGGCCGTCATGACTTTTACTCTTGACGCCCTACCTTCGTGACGCTGTCAAATCTCTACTGGATCGTCATGGAATTTTGCTCTTGACGCCGTCACCTACTGTTCCCAGCATTGAAAATTAAGACTTTGGCGTTTTCTTAACTTTTATGCTCTAAAAACGTCCGAATTGCTTCCTTTTCCAGATTTCTCTCCCAAAGTACCTAAAATCACAAAAGGAACGATTTAGGGCAATATTTGATCAAATAAATTCGAATTCGGGCTTAAATGACCCCCTAAAAATGGATCATTTTTCGCCTCATCATATACCCTTACACTTGAGATTTGCTTGTCCTCAAGCAAATGCGCTTTTATTCTACTCAAAAGACAAGTTAGGGGTCATTTAACACTAATATAAAAGTAATTACAACAAATAATCGTTCCACTAAAGACCAATAGACAAGCACGGAGGTCATACACTAGCACCTCACAAATAGTATTTAGATACTCACATCTCTCGGGTGTAATAAAGTGTAAATTACAATATGGAAACGGAAGATATCTCTCACTACCTGTCATAGCAAAATAGATTACCATAGGCTTGGAAAAGGATCAAACCTCCACCACATGGCGTAAGCACCTAGGATAAACTATCAAAGAGGTATTTTAAAGGGTTGTAACGTTAGGTGTAGGGATATGAAATACACGATTTTGTTGGATAAAGGAAGTTTTACTGGTGGCGACTTAAAAATCTTGGTTAATTACATGTACAATATGGCGTTGCTAAGCCAAGACTAGACTCGACTTAAGCTAATAAATGAAAAATAACAAAAACGTAAAATGAACATAGAATAAAAAGTGATGGTAGTCCGTATGTTTTTTTCTCTTTTTCCTTTTCTATTATTTTTTTATTTTTTTTTTATCATTTTTTTTTTTTTTTAATTTTTTTTTGCATACACTCTTACCTTACCATCCAAAATAATACATCATAGGGCATGAATATTCCCCTTACACTTGAATTTTTACATACTTTACAATCAACTAATCTAATGACTCGAATTAAGAAAATCAAAACACTTGGAGCACTTTTAAGATTAACGTACATATGGGGGTAATAATATGATGTTCTTCCCCATTACTTCATAAAATAAGTACTTTACCCATGAGTCCCAATCGTCCCAAAACAATATGTACAAAGATATGACTCGACTTAGCAACCATGTAATCAATTGGATAGTTAACTTAGGGTTTAACAAATAACAATAATGCACTAAAAATGAGCGCATACACGGAAGGCTAAGGCGATTTGGGTGTACATTTAACTGGGGTGTAACAAATTCTTCCTTTAAGTAAGATGCTTAAAGTTAGAAACGAAAAGATAGGCTCGGAGGGGTGTACTAGGGGTTTCGTGTACTAAAAATGAGTACAACGCTAAGGGTGTGAGAAAAATTAGTTGACTTAACTAGCCAAGTAATATGACTTAAATGGTTAAGTAATTATAATACGGGTTTAACACAAGGGTGGTCCTAATGCCTCTTATCATGTAGTAAATCCTACCACACGAATGTAGTCTCACTAGCGGTCTCGGGATGCATCACTAACGCAAGTTCTAGAATCTAAATGCTACCGGTACACTCATAAGCACTAATAGTAAATGCTTTTCCTATCAAATCTAAAGGCGAACCTCACATATTTGGGTGGAAATTTTTTCTGAATATACGGTTATGTGCTAGTCATACAATCTCCTATCCATGAGACGCTTGCTATGTGATGAGGCGAAAAATGATCCATTTTTAGGGGGTCATTTAAGCCCGAATTCGAATTTATTTGACCAAATATTGCCCTAAATCGTTCCTTTTGTGATTTTAGGTACTTTGGGAGTAAAATCTGGAAAAGGAAGCAATTCGAACGTTTTTGGAGCATAAAAGTGAAGAAAACGCCAAAGTCTTAATTTTCCATGCTGGGAACAGTAGGTGACGGCGTCAAGAGTAACTTCCTGACGGCGTCAAGAGCAAAATTCCATGACGGTCCAGTAGAGATTTGACGGCGTCATGAAGGTAGGGCGTCAAGAGTAAAAGTCATGACGGCCTGGAAATGATTAAGTCTTGACGGCATCAAATGTAGATCAAGGCAGTCCGAGAATAGTTTTGGTGGCGAGGTAACGGCGTCACCTAATTGGTCTTGACGCCGTCAGACCCCTTTTCCTATATATAGTTTTCTAATTTTTCACATTTAAAGAGAGAAGTTTTGGGAGAAACCCTAAGTACGATTTTGGTGTAACTTTACAGGTTTTTCAAGGGTTCCAACCCCTTGATACCTTGCATGTGTAATCAAGATAAGTGTTCCTTTAATTCAATCAATATGTCTATGTGTTGGTTGTCTATATCTTGTTCTTGTCTTAATTCCATCGTGCTAGGCTAGATCTATCTTGTGTTTGCTTAGATCCAATGAAACCTAGATGTTGATTATGTGTTGATTACTTGTTTATTCTTGTTTTGGATGAATGATTTATATGTTAGGCTTAAGAAAACTGGCAGATCTACAATTGGTAACATGCTTGAACGTCTTAAGAAGCATGAACCAACGCGCACTAGGTCTTTATTGGTTGTATTTAATGCATGAGCCACTGTTTACAATCCCTATAGTTGTGCTGGGCATGGTGTAGGAGGAGATAAGAGCTCATAGAATTGGGGAGTTAAGTGTGCCACCCCATGAATGGTATTAAGGAATACGATCCGTCATCCATGCAATTATAACAAGTAATTAACATGTAAAAGATGTCTAGGGAGTAGTGAAATCTAAGTAAACAAATTTTCTCTAATTACTGCTCACAACTTTAGTATAATTTAGTTTATTTTCATTTTTAGTATTTTATTTTGATTGCATCTTAGTATTGGGTTAGTTGAATAGCAACTAATTCCGCCCAAATCCTTCAAACCTGAGATTTTAACTTGCTTTTCATAAAATATAAAAATACAAGAAGAATCTTCCTCACCTTTAGAACTAGTATTTAGGTTTTCTAATCCTAGCGACACTATTCCTAAGCTGAACGATCAATCCCCCGGTACTTGTCACTATACTATACTATAACGATCAGGTACACTGCCTGGTGGGGGTTGTAAGCTTCTCGAGATCCCTCGAGAGGTAAAGCCTGTTGCGATTCCCACGCATCAAGTTTATGGCGCCGCAGCCTGGGGAATAGTTATTGTCTAGGTTAGAATTTCTTCTTATTAGGTCTACTTGCTAGATTCCTTTCTAGTAAGATTTTATTTTTATTTTTAGATTTTCTTTAGTCTATCTCATTTCTTTGTGCCTTTGTTCGTAACTCTTCACCACCCAACATTATGGACAACGGTAACATCTTTGAACCCGTCATCCCAGCACAACAAAACCCACCATTAGAACCCCTTAGGCCCCGAACCTTAGGAGAGTATTCCTGACCTAGCCACCAAGGCTACCGAAACACCATTGAGCTCACCGGAGCCAATGTGACCCCCTTGCGATCCGACACCATCCGGTTGGTGCAAAGCGGATGTGCATTCCATGGACTTCGTTCCGAAGATCCAAACCAACATCTTAAGGACTTTCTCAAAATCGTAGATTCCATATACCTAGGTGTTGAAACTAGAGAGACTACCCGTTTACGCCTATTCCAATTCTCTCTACGGGATCAAGCTAGTCAATGGCTTGAGCGTTTACCCGCGGGATCCATCACCACATGGGATGATCTCACCACTCGTTTCCTTGCTCAATTTTTCCCACCAGGGAGAACTACTAAGCTTAGAAATGACATCTTGATGTTCCAACAACGTCAAATTGACTCGTTTCAAGGACTTACTCCAAAAAGTCCCTCATCATGGCATAGATCTTTGGCTCCAAGTCCAAATCTTTTATGACCATATCGACATCTCCACAAGGCGAGCCATTGACCAATCGGCCGATGGTAAGCTACGTGATCTTAGTGCAGAACAATCATGGGAACTCATAGAAGATCTTGCTCTCTATGACAACGAAAGTTGGAATGATCCCCGTGATTTGAACAAAATGGTCAAGGCAATATCTTTGCCTTCGAACAATTCTAGCACTCCCGACCGTAGGATCATGGAACTTGAGGACCAAGTCAAGTTTCTCATGAAATCTTACGAAGCTTCTAAGCCTTCAAGTCAAGTGAACAAAATCACTTCTTCATGCGAATTATGTAGTGGACCCCATGACCCTCGTGATTGTGTGGAACTCCCTGGAACAGCTTTTGCGGACTACGCATCCACGCGTACCGACGAAGCGGGAGATAAGTGGTACACTTTCAAGCCCGAGCCAAACACTTACGGTGATTCATACAACCCCTCTTGGAAAAATCACCCAAACCTTAGGTGGAAACAAAATCAACCCAATTCTTCCAATCCGCCTAATCGTTACCAACCAAACGGTCCACCATCCAACCGTACTTTCAACAACAATCCTTCTAACAACTATAGTAGTACCAACAATCTTGAAGGATTGATGTCAAAGTTCATGGCATCTCAAGAAGCTCGCATAGCTAGGTTTGAAACCGAATTCAACCAACAACAAACGGAGATGACCAACAAGATTGACAACTTGTTGAAAGCCCTCAACAACCAAGCGTTAATCACACCTAGGAAAGACACTAGGGACACCAATAGTGGAATCCAAATTAAGGATCCCTCATCATCCAAACATGTCCACTTTGTCAATGTTGTCACCATTAAGCCGATAGATAAGGAGATAGAAGAGAGTGACAAGGATGAAGTTAGAGTAGAAGCCAAGACTAAGGATGAGAGTAGGGAAGTTGAGGTTAATAAGGATGAGGAATTAGAGGAGGTAGAGCCTATAGAAAAATACTTTGATAAGTTGCCAACCGAGGAAGAACGGGAGTACCATAAGGATTTATTCGATAGTCCCGAGAGACCATATATCTTCGGCACACCCCTTATCAAAATGGGAGACCCCTCTAACATTAACATCCCATGCAATATCAGGCACATGCATATATGGAAAGCTTACATCGACCCTAGATCCCCCGTTAACATCATGATTAGGACTTATTACAATTGGGTGATGAAGAAGCAACTTAATTTTAGGATGATGCCCAATAAGAATCTAATAAGTAATTTTGCAGGAAGAGTGAAGGGATTGCATGTGATTATAGGGAATCTCACCTATGAGATCGACTTTATGATAGTGGAAGACATTCGTCCGGTGATTGATGCTTGCCTAAGCCAAATAATATTTGTAAAACCATTTGTTGAAGCCACTAGGATGAGTTATGATCCGACTTTAGGGATAGTTAGATTCAAGGAAGAGAATGATGAGGTTGCCTATCAAATGCCCTACAAGATTGAGCCATACCGCCTTCTCTCTAATTTCGAAAAAGAACACAAGCAAGCGGCTTATTATAGGAATGTGGAGGATAGACGTAGAGGAGTAGAATATGTAAAGAATAGGATGCTTGGTTTCTATAAAGAATGCTTACAACTAGGTCCGGAATACAAAACTGGTTTAGAAGACGACCTAGAGAGTGAAACCAATGATGAGGTCACGTAGTAACCCATGACCTTGAGTCTAGCTACAAGACTCGTAAATAAAGAAAAGCGCTTCTTGGGAGGCAACCCATGTTTTGTGTGATTTTATTTGTTTGTTTGTTATTTGCTTCTGTATGCATGCTTAATTTTTATTGTTGGTAGATCATGTTTCTAAACTAAATAGTGGAAATACTTTACTTTGTTGTTTAGCCTAGTCTTAACTCCACCTAAAAGTATTTTTGCAAAAGATAAGTGTAAGGGGAAACCCCAAATATGTTTTCAAGAAACAAACCGATCATGATTCTCCACAATATTAAATGAACATGTATATTCGTAATTGTTAGAGTCAAATGCTTGTATTTAGTCATAATGAAGTTTTGCAGGATTTTCCAGGAAGTAGGACCAAGTTTTTCCAGAAATTTTCCGGAAACTTAACATAAGAATTTCTGCAGGTCAATTCTGACGGCATCAGGAGTTTACTCTTGACGGCGTCAGGTGTAAAAATCTGGAAATTTTACCGGTTTTGTTTTTCTAACGGAGTCTTATGGTTTTTGTGAATTATTAAGTTTTATAATCTCCAGGAGATCTGCAAACTTCATTCCACAAGCATTATATCTTATTTTGTTTTTTAGGATTTAGTAACTTATATAGGATGTCGCCGATTTTACGCGAGGTTGTCTTGTCTATTTTGTCAGGTTTTACAGGTTACGTATGACAAGAAGATGATTTATATTCTGGAAGGGAAGCTTTGATTGTTCATTTTCTTGGAGGAAGATTTAACCTGGCCACCTTATTATCCATACCGAGCGAATCAGGGGAGTATTTGATTTCATTCTCTTTACTTTTTCACTTTTACATTCTTTACTTGAATATTGGGGACAATGTTCATCTTAAGTGTAAGGGGAGGGTAAAAAGATGATACCTTACATATGCACTTTCACTTGAGTTTGTTTTGTTTAATGGTAGATGTGTAATAAAACTATGAGAAATACTTGTTAGTGCAATTTTAGCGCCAAATTTAAAATTTTTTACAACATTTAGGAGTGAAACTTTAGCCATAGCAAGCGTCTTATGGATAGGAGATTGTATGACTAGCACATAACCGTATATTCAGAAAAATTTTCCACCCAAATATGTGAGGTTCGCCTTTAGATTTGATAGGAAAAGCATTTACTATTAGTGCTTATGAGTGTACCGGTAGCATTTAGATTCTAGAACTTGCGTTAGTGATGCATCCCGAGACCGCTAGTGAGACTACATTCGTGTAGTAGGATTTACTACATGATAAGAGGCATTAGGATCACCCTTGTGTTAAACCCGTATTATAATTACTTGACCATTTAAGTCATATTACTTGGCTAGTTAAGTCAACTAATTTTTCCCATACCCTTAGTGTTGTACTCATTTTTAGTACACGAAACCCCTAGTACACCCCTCTGAGCCTATCTTTTCGTTTCTAACTTTAAGCATTCTACTTAAAGAAAGAATTTGTTACACCCCACTTAAATGTACATCTAAATCGCCTTAGCCTTCCGTGTATGCGCTCATTTTTAGTGCATTATTGTTATTTGTTAAACCCAAGTTAACTTTCTAATTGATTACATGGTTGCTAAGTCGAGTCATATCCTTGTACATATTGTTTTGGGACGATTGGGACTCATGGGTAAAGTACTTATTTATGGAGTAATGGGGAAGAACATAATATTATTACCCCCATATGTGCGTTAATCTTAAAAGTGCTCCAAGTGTTTTGATTTTCTTAATTCGAGTCATTAGTTTAATTTAATGTAAAGTATGTAAAGATTCAAGTGTAAGGGGAATGTTCATTCCCTATGATGTATTATTTTGGATGGTAGGGTAAGAATGTATGCACAAAATATATATATATATATATATATATATATATATATATATATATATATATATATATATATATATATATATATATATATATATATATATATATATATATATATATATATATATATATAAAAAGGAAAAAGAGAAAAAAACATACGGACTACCATCCCTTTTCATGCTATGTTCATTTTATGTTTTTGTTATTTTTCATTTATTAGCTTAAGTCGAGTCTAGTCTTGGCTTAGCAACGCCATATTGTACATGTAATTGACCAAGATTGTTAACTCGCCACCAGTAAAACTTCCTTTATCCAACAAAACCGTGTATTTCATATCCCTACACCTAACGTTACAACCCTTTAAAAGACCTCTTTGATAGTTTATCCTAGGTGCTTACGCCATGTGGTGGAGGTTTGATCCTTTCCCAAGCCTATGGTAATCTATTTTGCTATGACATGTAGTGAGAGATATCTTCCGTTTCCATTTTGTAATTTACACTTTATTGCACCCGAGAGATGTGAGTATCTAAACACTATTTGTGAGGTGCTTGTGTATGACCTCCGTGCTTGTCTATTGGTCTTTAGTGAAACGATTATTTGTTGTAATTACTTTTATATTAGTGTTAAATGACCCCTAACTTGTATTTTGAGAAGAATAAAAGCCAATTTGCTTGAGGACAAGCAAATCTCAAGTGTAAGGGTATATGATGAGGCGAAAAATGATCCATTTTTAGGGGGTCATTTAAGCCCGAATTCGAATTTATTTGATCAAATATTTCCCTAAATCGTTCCTTTTGTGATTTTAGGTACTTTGGGAGTAAAATCTGGAAAAGGAAGCAATTCGGACGTTTTTGGAGCATAAAAGTGAAGAAAACGCCAAAGTCTTAATTTTCCATGCTGTGAACAGTAGGTAACGGCGTCAAGAGTAACTTCCTGACGGCGTCAGGAGCAAAATTCCATGACGGTCCAGTAGAGATTTGACGGCGTCATGAAGGTAGGGCGTCAAGAGTAAAAGTCATGACGGCCTGGAAATGATTAAGTCTTGACGGCGTCAAATGTAGATCAAGGCAGTCCGAGAATAGTTTTGGCGGCGAGGAGACGGCGTCACCTAATTGGTCTTGACGCCGTCAGACCCCTTTTCCTATATATAGTTTTCTAATTTTTCACATTTAAAGAGAGAAGTTTTGGGAGAAACCCTAAGTACGATTTTGGTGTAACTTTACAGGTTTTTCAAGGGTTCCAACCCCTTGATACCTTGCATGTGTAATCAAGATAAGTGTTCCTTTAATTCAATCAATATGTCTATGTGTTGGTTGTCTATATCTTGTTCTTGTCTTAATTCCATCATGCTAGGCTAGATCTATCTAGTGTTTTCTTAGATCCAATGAAACCCAGATGTTGATTATGTGTTGATTACTTGTTTATTCTTGTTTTGGATGAATGATTTATATGTTAGGCTTAAGAAAACTGGCAGATCTCCAATTGGTAATATGCTTGAACGTCTTAAGAAACATGAACCGACGCGCACTAGGTCTTTATTGGTTGTATTTAATGCATGAGCCACTGTTTACAATCCCTATAGTTGTGTTGGGCATGGTGTAGGAGGAGATAAGAGCTCATAGAATTGGGGAGTTAAGTGTGCCACCCCATGAATGGTAGTATTAAGGAATACGATCCGTCATCCATGCATTTATAACAAGTAATTAACGTGTAAAAGATGTTTAGGGAGTAGTGAAATCTAAGTAAACACATTTTCTCCAATTATTGCTCACAACTTTAGTATAATTTAGTTTATTTTCATTTTTAGTATTTTATTTTGATTGCATCTTAGTATTGGGTTAGTTGAATAGCAACTAATTTTGCCCAAATCCTTCAAACCCGAGATTTTAACTTGCTTTTCATAAAATATAAAAAAAAAAAAAAAAAAAAAAAATCTTCCTCACCTTTAGAACTAGTATTTAGGTTTTCTAATCCTAGCGACACTATTCCTAAGCTGAACGATCAATCCCGCGGTACTTGTCACTATACTATTCTACAACGATCAGGTACACTGCCTGGTGGGGGTTGTAAGCTTCTCGAGATCCCTCGAGAGGTAAAGCTTGTTGCGATTCCCACGCATCACTATGGCTAAAGTTTCACTCCTAAATGTTGTAAAAAATTTTAAATTTGGCGCTAAAATTGCACTAACAAGTATTTCTCATAGTTTTATTACACATCTAGCATTAGACAAAACAAACTCAAGCGAAAGTGCATATGTAAGGTATCATCTTTTTACCCTCCCCTTACACTTAATATGAACATTGTCCCCAATGTTCAAGTAAAGAATGTAAAAGTGAAAAAGTAAAGAGAATGAAATCAAATACTCCCCTGATTCGCTCGGTATGGATAATAAGGTGGCCAGGTTAAATCTTCCTCCAAGAAAATGAACAATCAAAGCTTCCCTTCCAGAATATAAATCATCTTCTTGTCATACATAACCTGTAAAACCTGATAAAATAGACAAGAAAACCTCGCGTAAAATCGGCGGCATCCTATATAAGTTACTAAATCATAGAAAACAAGATAAGATATAATGCTTGTGGAATGAAGTTTGCAGATCTCCTGGAGATTATAAAACTTAATAATTCACAAAAACCATAAGACTCCGTTAGAAAAACAAAACCGGTAAAATTTCCAGATTTTTACACTTGACGCCGTCAAGAGTAAACTCTTGACGCCGTCAGAAGTGATCTGCAGAAATTCTTATGTTAAGTTTCCGGAAAATTTCTGGAAAAACTTGGTCCTACTTCCTGGAAAATCCTGCAAAACTTCATTATGACTCAATACAAGCATTTGACTCTAACAAATACGAATATACATGTTCATTTAATATTGTGGAGAATCATGATCGGTTTGTTTCTTGAAAACATATTTGGGGTTTCCCCTTACACTTATCTTTTGCAAAAATACCTTTAGGTGGAGTTAAGACTAGGCCAAAACAACAAAGTAAAGTATTTCCACTATTTAGTTTAGAAACATGATCTACCAACAATAAAAATTAAGCATGCATACGGAAGAAAATAACAAACAAACAAAATAAAATCACACAAAACATGGGTTGCCTCCCAAGAAGCGCTTTTCTTTATTTACGAGTCTTGTAGCTAGACTCAAGGTCATGGGTTACTACGTGACCTCATCTCTTGAAATGATATACCCCATGTAGTTGCGATCATTACTGTTATGGTGGTAGTCTCTCAATCTATCGATACTCGCAATCACCATTCCACCTACTTTACTTCTCAAGTTAGCTACCCCATCTTGGCTCACACCTTTGATTGTGAATGGCCCATACCACCAAGGACTTGGTTTATCGGGTGGTATTGTTGTTTCCAAGTGTCTCAAGAGTACCAAGTTCCCTTCCTCAAATGGTACATGATTTTCTATGGGTTGAGTATGTTCGAATTCGACCTGAACCTTATTGCTTTTTCTTCTTTCATTTTTGGCTTTCTTATAGCTTTTGATTCTTGCCTCCCATGCAAGAATTTTATTCTGAACACGAATGGGTGTCGTGCCAATGTTGTTTTTGATCTTTCTCCAACTCAAATTCTCATGCCCACTTCGCGGGGTCATGGGGAAGCTAATCTTTCTTTTTCCAGATTTAAGCTCAATCTTCCTACCTTCATACTTAATGACAGCCCTAGCGGTGGCGAGGAATGGTGCCCCAAGGATTATTGGCATGCATCCATCCCCTTTATCATCGATGATCATAAAATCAACGGGGTACATGAATCCTGCGACATTAACTAATACATCTTCTGCGATTCCTAGGGGGTATACGTACGAGTGTCCAATGAGAGATAACCTAACACGAGTAGGGGCTGGCATTTTTGACGTTAGTTGGATGTAAATAGTTAGGGGCATAATATTTACTTCCGATCCTTGGTCGGCGAAAGCACTAAGATGTTTCAAGTCCCCGATGCTCGTTGGTATCTCAAAGTTCCCACATGCTATCTGCTTAGTAGCCACTTTTTGTACCAATAGCCTCTCGAATACTGATCCTCCAGGAAGCGTATCATACTCATCTTTCACTTCTTCCTCTTTCTCAGAAACCTGTCTGGAGGGTTGGTTACGCCCATCACCCTTAATCCAATTTGTTATGGTGTTTTTGTTTATATCATGTTTCAGGTAGTAACTCAAAGGTTGGGATTCTGGTGGTTTTTCTAAGGTCTGTTTAGCAGGAGTTTCTACCTTCTCGTTATCCTTTTGGACAATGGTGATGGAGTTAACAAATTGGGTGGTGGGAGTGGCGCTTTCTTTCCTTAGTAGTATTCTTTCGGGGGTTCTCTAGTTGGCATACTCCTCTAATAGACTCATCATCTCATTCATTTTCTCCTGCATCTCCTCTTTTTGCTTATAAACTGCTTCCTCGAATCTAGCAAGCCGATCTGAGTGAGTTGCCATATATTCTCTCATCCTAGCTTCAAACTCTGAGCTAAGTTCCTTGGGAGGGGAACAAGGTGGGGTATAGTTCTGAAAAGCCTCGACATTTTCTCTAGAAGGCGACTCAGATAATGGTGCCGAAGTTGGTTTTGAGACAGAATTGACAGTAGCTCGTTTAGGACTTAAAGGCCTCCTTTGCCTTTCCTCAAAATAGTCAACTTTTGCCTCGAGTTTGCATAGGAGTTCATCGGGGATTTCGGTGGTCCCTCCAGATGTTGAGACTGCATTGATAGCCGCTTTTACTGTATGATTAAACTCCCACATCTCCTGATTATCAGTGGCGAGCTCCTCGATAACTGCCCAAGACTCCTCAGCATTCTTATCACACAGTTTACCTCCCGCGGCCCTATCAATTGTGCGCTTAGTGTGATAGTCAACATGGTCGTAGAAAATCTGGACTAATAACCAACGGTTTATACCATGATGAGGGACCTTATGGAGGAGATCCTTAAAACGGGCCCAAGCTTCGTAGAAAGTTTCACCCTTCTGCTATTCAAACATCAGAATGTCATTTCTAAGCATTGCAGTCTTCCCCGGTGGAAGAATTGAGTAAGGAAGCGATTGGTGAGGTTACCCCATGTGGTGATGGATCCCGCGGGTAAACGCTCAAGCCATTGACTAGCTTGATCCCGTAGAGAGAATTGGAATAGGCGTAATCGGGTTGTCTCTCTAGTTGCAACATCTAGGTCTATGGAATCTACGATTTTGAGGAAGTCCTTAAGATGTTGGTGTGGAAAACTAGAAGGGGGGTTGAATAGTTTACCGCTTTTTCGATTCTTATTTTCTTAAATAATCTTTGAGAACTTGACATTTGGTTAAAGATATGAACACAACTTAATATGTTTGATTGTTTGAAAAGACTTTACATGTAGATAACAATTCTAACTTAACTTGTTTCATACTTTGAAAAGCTTTACTTGTAATGATCCTAACTTTGCTTGTTTAGTTCTTTGAAAAGCTTTACTTATGTTGAAAGATATAAGAACAATATTACTTGTTTTGGTTCTTTGAAAAGCTTTATATGTGATTGATTCGTTGTGTTTTGGTGTGTGCAAACAACAATTTTATCAAAATATCAAATATTTGTCGTGAGACAAACAATCGTGAAGTAATACGAGTAAACCGTTTAGGAAAACGATTACCTCGTAAAACTTGTGAAAGTGATATTCAAATTGTGAGACCGGGAAGTGGTTTCCCGGGTCGTACCCCAACGAGGTGTGAATGGAGAGCTTCGAATGAGATTGGGATTAAAATCTTGTTTGGTTGGAAAGGTTATTTGGTTTTGTTGTACGTAAATTACAAATTAATGAACGAAAAATGGAATTACGCAACCTAAGTGGGAAATTAAACTAAGGAATATTAATGACTAATTAAAATAACCTAAAACACTACGGGAAACAAGAAATAGGTATCGGGAATCCTAAAAATCACAAATTTCACAAAAACGCGACGTTATTTCTAAAATAACGTCAACGCGCAAATAAAAACGTGAATTTTGAGCTACGCGAGTCCTACGGGTTTCCAAATAGTTTTCTTACGCACTAAATGACAAAAGAAAATTTTGAGAAAAAGAAAATTAATTTTTCAACAAAAATTATATTTATTACGAATTAAAATCTATTTAACACTAATTAGATTATAAAAAATACTAAACTATCTTTGAAAATTACCAACTTTTTTCTGAAATTACTTAACATTAAAAGGGATGTAAGAAAATTATAAAAAGTGGAAAAGCTGTTTTTGATAAGCTAGGAATAAGCTTATCAGAATCTAAGCTTATTTATTTCAAAGGAGATCAAACTACTTTAAAAACTAAACGTTGCAAGTCTTAACTGAAAAAGACCCAAGGGCGCAGTGGTTGAGTATGTGTGGGGTGTGCTGGGTTGCCCGAGTTCGAATCCCAGCAATGCACCTTTTTACCAAGAATATTTTTTTTTTTAATTTTTCTTTTACAAACACATTAAATACAAACTCAACATGCTCTTTTTCTTTTAACTCAGTCAACAACAAGATCAAACTACCAATTATTAGACTAAAAACTCAAACAGTGGTAACTTAATAAGGTATGCAGCAGCAGGTCGAAGAGGGCAAAAGAGTGCTTAATTTTAAGCACTATTTAAGCACTAAAGGACAATCTATGAGGCTAAACCTAATTACTACCTAGGACATATCTCGAATCAATAATCACACCCTCAGAACCACCAAGATTCACTTACTTATTTTCTATTGAAAAACTGACCCAAACCCAAGTCTGATGGGTCAGGGGGTATTTGCACCAGACAGTCAAGTTCCACACCAATTTTCAATGAGTAAAACTTGTTCAATTCCCAAAATTCTTTTTGACTTAGATTGACAAGCTGGGTGAGTTCTCAAAACAACAAACCATTTGGATTTCCAATTAAAAACAAAGATCTGAGGCTGCTTTAAAATCTGCCCAAAACTTCAAGTATGCAATTTTGACTTTTCAAATAATTTTGAGAGTTTTGACTTTTATAAGATTTGGTTAACTTTGAATGATCAATCAATGTTTATAAACCCTAAGTTGACCTAAAGCAAGCAACCTAAACCTTTATAGAAGCCAATTTGACCTTATGCTATTCTAATGCATCAACAGTTAACTGCCAAAAGGAATTAGGAGGTGATTTGACTTTTGGCTATTAAAACAACTAATCCAAAAGTTCCTCTGAGTTAATTTAGACCTAAGTGACTAATCCGAATGAGTTTCAACCACCAATAACAACTACACTGAGGTGCAAGTAACAGAACCAAACACCCCTTTATGTAACTGTTTTCAAAAATTTTCAAAACAAACTAACAAATTGATTCATAAACTAGACTAATTAGCTGATAAAATGAGTAAGGAAACACATATAAGCAGGTAATAACAACATTTAATAACAAACACCAAGGAAAACAAGTCATAGCTAAACAATGGATTAAAACCTACTTGATTTCCAAATCTGCTAGTGGACTGAGAACAAAGAGCCAAAAGAACCACCTATTGCTCCCCTGAGCACTAAACCAACTCCATTGCTGCTACAGCTATTCCTTTTTCTTTCTTCTTATATATTTTTTTTCTCTTTTCTTTTTGTTTTGTATTTTTGAATTTTCCTTTGTAAATATATATATATTTTTTTTCTTTCTTGCTGAGATTTGCTTTTCTTCAGATTCAAATGCCTTTGACAAACTTACTTCAACATTCTAAATTAGAAGCATATAATTGAAACAACAATGGATTTGAAAATGAAAATTTGAAATTGGCATAAACTTGAATAAACTTTGATTAAATTCGAAAATTAAACTTACAATTGAAAACTAAATTGAAAACAGTAAGATACAAAGGAAAAGATGCCAAACAAGGCTTACATAGCTGCCTATTTATACTAAAACATGAGGTAGGTACGAATTGCATCTCTCTTGAGCTTCTTCCTCTGAAATTAGGGTTTCACATGTCCTTCTTGAACCTTGTGAAGAGATCCCAGTCGTTTAATTAAAGTAGAGTTCATCCTATCCATCAATTAGGTTTTGGCGGGAAATTGCTTGTGAGGTTTTTTGGATTGCCAGGGTGGAATGGGGTGTTAGGTAAGGTTTTGTGAGGAGGGGGGAGATTAGTGGGATTGGGAGATGGGATGGGGTACTTTTGAGGTGAGGTTGAGTGTTTCAGTAATGGTGGTGGTGGTGTATTCACTGGGTAAAACGGGGTGGGGAAGAAAGGTTAGCTTTGACCCTCGTTTTTATTTTTTTGACCAACGTTGACTATCTGACCTGGACTTTAATAACGCTGGGTGGGTTTTTTTGTGGTGATTGGGCTGATGGGGGAAATGGGCCTAGGGTTGTGATGGGTATTTGGTTTAGAGTCGGTTTATTATTGGATTGGGTTTTAAGATCCGTTTGGTTAAATAAGTGTAAAACTCAAGGACTAATTTAGTAGATTGCTGAAAGTTTAGGGACCAAAACTGCCAATCTTCCAAACTTCTACCAAGGGTTAATTTTGTCAAGTCTTGAATTCCCAAGGTCCGTTTGAGTATTTTTCTTCAAAGTAGAATTCCCGGGGTTACTTTTGCCATATTTCCAAACTATAGGGACCAAAACCGTCAAATTCCAAACTGCAAGGACCAACTTGTAATTTTTCCAAACTTGTTCATTTTTGAAAGTGTTTTTCCCAAAGATCATTTTTGACATCTTTTTGACTTTTAAGAAACTTGGGTTGACTTTTCATTTGAAATGAACGCTTAGGGACTAGTTTTGTAAAACTTTGAAAGTCGGGGGACTAAAACTGCCAATTATGCAAACTTTGTTCGTTTTTCATTTGTTTTTCGACCATTTTGCATTTGAAACATATAAAACGCGATCTTTGGGATTTTTTCATTATTTTGATATATTCTTGAATGTTTTCGCGCGTTTTGGCAGTTAAAATACGATAAAAATGATGAGTATTTGCACACTCATCAGTGATCAACAATTCTAACTAAACAACAACATATAATAAGCAAAGATAGAGAAAGAAACAATTAAACCACAACACGATAGTTTATCGTGGTTCGGCTACAAGGACTCTTTTTCCTTGCCCTACATCCACACCCCGAGTTTCCAACTCGAGAGTTATAAACACTAATCAACAAGCTCCTTTCACCGGCGGAGAAAACCTTACACGTCGCTTACACTTTTACCGACACAAAGCTAGATGTCGAGTTCTTTTACAAGGGTACAACCACTCCCATTCGTCGCTTACACTTTTACCGACACAAAGCTAGATGTCGAGTTCTTTACCAAGGGTACAACCACTCCCGTTAGTTCTTTTACTAGGGTACAACAACTCCCAACACACTACGTATTTTGAGGCCTAAAATACTAACCTATAACTTCTACATACATGACACACATGAAGTATAAACTACCAAAGCTTATACATGACCAAGCTACCAAGACTTGCAACTTTAGAGTTGAAGCTTGTAACTTCTTGAATGATCTTGTGAAGTCCCTTGCTACATAAGAGAATCACAAATCAAAAGGTTACTGAGTTAGTTGAGAGAGTGTGTGAATATATTTCCTAAAAGAGTTACACAAAACAAACAAATGGTTTGGTATTTATAGCAAACTATTCTGCAGTCTGGCGGATCAGGCGGAACCCTCAGATGGGTTCCGCCCGTGTACCCCCAGGGTTCCGCCGGGTCTGCAGTAGGTTTTTGCAATAACTTCCCAAACCAAACAATGTCTTGTCTCATAACTTCTAGCAACCAAACAATGTCACATCACTTAAAGTAAGTCAAACATGATACTTGCAAGCAACATGAAAGCAAGTCAAACACATAACTTGCCATAAATACATAATGACAAAACTTGCCATAAATGTGATGTGACTATTTCTAATTTAAGAAATAAAACCAATGTTTAGTTTAAAAGGAAATGTAAACATTAGTTAAACAAGACTTAAACACTCAAAGTGATAATTTACTTTTAGCTAAAGTTCATACTTTGTTATTAACAAAACTTAGCAAAGATCGTAAAATATAAATAACGTTTTTAGGCGATATTTGTATTAACAATCTCCCCCTTTTTGTTGATGACAAAACATAAACTTTATTTAAAAGTAAGTCATAAGATTTAGTGTTAAGTCTTATAAAGTTAGTAATGAAACTTGTTTTTGCAAAGATTTAGCTACGCGGAAGTTTAAAATAATAGAGCAAGTTTCATATAAATTCTCCCCCTTTTTGTCGAAACAAAAAGAAGAGTAGCGAAGCGGAATTATAGGCATGCTCCCCCTTGGTTGATACTCCCCCTAAATGGAGTGCCAAGAGAGGAAACATGGATTTTGAACCTACAAAAGAAAAGTTAGTTTCCGCACAAGATAAGTCATGAAAACATTTCATGTTTAAAAACACAACTAAGAGTTGTGAAGCGGAATAAAGCAAGACTCATGCTCCCCCTTTAATGTTACTCCCCTAAATGAAGTTTCAAGGAAGGAAGACATGGATAATGAACCTACAAAAAAAATTTAGTTTCTAAAGCACAAGGTTTATGTATGTTACCATACCAAGATATAGTTCACTCATCATACCTAAATGGTCATCAAACAATTTAAACCTTGTAGTAGAATGACATTCATTAAATTGTAAAATTTAGACTTCTTAAAAAGTCAAAGACAAGAAATTTTGGTTACACTATCCTACCTCTAGAAATAAAGAAAAAGCTACAAATAAGCTACGACCATAAAAAGCTACAAAGAAATCATCATTTTCCTTTGTGAGAAACATTTTCCAAAAACAAGGCTAAGGTTGTTTAAGGAAGAAAATGTGGGTTGTGGTTGTAGCGGACTTTATTTTGAAGGTTGAGAGGGTGACACGGGTTTTGGTTTGTTGGTTTAAATGGGAAACATTTTCCAAAAGAAACGGTTTTGTTTCATTTTGGAGACTCTAAACTTGAGGTGGTGTTGGTACTCTAAACTTGGTTTGTTGGTTTTAGTGAGCAACATTTTCCAAAAGAAA
Organism: Artemisia argyi; assembly: GCA_030686995.1. Taxonomy (NCBI): domain Eukaryota; kingdom Viridiplantae; phylum Streptophyta; class Magnoliopsida; order Asterales; family Asteraceae; genus Artemisia; species Artemisia argyi. Next base: position 133,892,503 of record CM060709.1, on the reverse strand, counting down.
CGGTTTTGTTTCATTTTGGAGACTCTAAACTTGAGACGTTCCACAATGTGGTTTAGGATAAACCTCATTTTATTGGATAGGGTGAAACAACAATGGTTTTGGGTGATGATACTCTTGTTGTGGTGGTTGGTTTTGGTCGAAAGACTCATTTTGGTTTAGCAATGACCTTGGTTATTCATTTGTGAAAGGTGGTGGTTGTTGTTGGTCTTGGTGGAAGACCATTGAGATGCTTTTATTTTCTTATACGAAGAAAATAGAGATTCAAAGTGTTGGAAAGGTTCTTGTGGTGGTGGTAGTTATTGTTGTTGTGGTGGTTGTTGTTTGAATAAAATGGTGTAGGCTTGGTTATTTGTAAATGGTTACCATGAAGGTTTTTGTGAATGGGGTGAAACACAAATGATTGTAGGTGTGTATGACCTTGATCATTTGGAAAAATTGAGGATTTAGCATAAAGGTAGGCCAAACTCTCAAGCAATGACGGTGGATGAGGTGCATCATCCAATGACTCGTTTGGTTTAAATATTGGTTGTTGATGGGTTTCCATTTCGGCAATGGTGTCAAAGAGTGACAATGATGGAGGGTTTGATGGTTTAGGTGATAGGTTTTTAAAAGTTTCCAATAGTGGATGTGGTGATGTTGGTGGTGTATGGAAAAGTTCCATTGGTGTAAGTGTTGAAGTAGCAAGATTAAGCAAATCTTGAATAGTGATCACATTGGTATTGAAATGTGTTGAGGATGGTGTTGAGGTAGTGCGGTTAAGGAAATCTTGGATAGGTGAAGAAATGTTAAGCGAAGCATCACTTGAAGATGATGAGCTTGACTTGATGGTTTTGTTGAAGCAACAAGGTTTGACACTAATCCTAGTGGTTTTTGAGAAGGATTTTGATGGTTATGGTGTGATTTGAATTGTGCAAAACTTTCAAATTTATAAGGTTGAAAAGGTGTTGAAATGGGTGTTTGGATTTGATGTTCTACCATTCAAAGAATGAGGTTTCAAATGATTTTCATGACCATGTCACATCATTTGATGTTAATTCAATGGAATAGGATGGAGTGAAAGATCAACATATGCACTCAATGCCTAAAATCACAAAAGGAACGATTTAGGGCAATATTTGGTCAAATAAATTCGAATTCGGGCTTAAATGACCCCCTAAAAACGGATCATTTTTCGCCTCATCACCTTCTCGATGATTAGTTCACCTGTCATATTCACATGTTCTTGATATTGAAGAATCCATTCATAGAGAGATTTTTCTAGGTTAGGAAATTTTGCCGGTTTGTGTAGCTTAACATCGCCTCTTTCGGGAGCAAGTGAGAGATACTCTAAAGAACGCTTAATTGTATTCGATATTGTCGCTTGACTCACCTGCAAACCATAGTTACTATGAACCCATTCTTGCAATTGCTTTTGAGTGAGACTTGGATTATCCTTGTTGTGCTTGCATAATGCTCTTCGAATCTTGTCTGTCATTGTTGTTTTTTTTCACACCTTTAAGATGGGAAGCCATGTTGTGTGTATGATTTGTTTGTGTTAACCTATTTTGATCTTGTATTTATATAGAAAATATTTTTAATGTCCATAAAGTGATACATTGAACACAAGAAGCATAATAAGGTGGGAGAGTGAAGGTTTCTTTCAAATTGAGCCGTTCATTTGATATACATGCATTGTATACAATAATTAAGTGAAAACTTGAAAGGTGTTTGTAAAATAAGTATTCTACTATAAATTAATAAAATATTAATTAATATATAAATTAATAATTATTAATTTATCAATTATTTAATAACTCTTTTAATTAATAAATTTTGGTGGTCCCAAGTGTATTATATTATAGAGTTTCTACTGTATTTTAACTTTTATTTGAATCATTGTTAAAATTAATTTGCATCTTGTTATGAAAATTCTTGAATGGCCATGTTCAATTTGTATATCAAACATAGATTTGACCTTGCTAATAAATGAAGAAATATCAAAATAATTTGTATATGAAACATAAAATTGAAAAACCCCAATAGAATTGTTATTTACATCAACTATATCCCATGAAAAAAATGAGTAATTAACCAAACTTACAAGAGAAAAAAAAGATATTATATGCATCCAACATAAAACTAATTCATATATGTGAATCACAGATCTGTCTTTGTTTTTCTTATAACCAAAATATTTCAAAAAAAAAAAAAAAAAAAAGAAAAAAAAAGGACTATTTAGTTTTTCATATTTTTTTCTTGTAAATGGGTCAGAATTGCCTCTTTAACACAATCAATGAACACAAAAAGATATTGTTTATGAAAAAAGTAGGGCATGGAATGTTTGACACGAAAAGTTGGGCTCGTAATTGATGCTCATCTGAATCTACACATAACTTATGACCGTTGATGATAATCGTTGTAACTGAAGTGGACCAATCTCTCCCAAGGTCATGATTGTGTGACAGAATCACTTCGTCATTTCTTTCATAAGTTTCTTAAATTTAGGTGTCTGAATCTTATTTTCAAATGTAGCACAAAACATCATATTGTTAAAGCGTTTTGATGACCCTTATATTAAATTTGATGGGGTTAAGACAAATTCTGACTTTTTGAAGATTTTAGGATTTTGATAGCTTATTTAGTACTCCGTACATAATAGAATGCCCCTTGTTCTCTCCATAATTGTTTGAACGGTTTTTCATTGAGTGCATGTGGAATCTTTTTCATAGTATCCATTATAGCATCAGGAAGTCCATCAACACCTTCAAAGTCGATAAATTTGGGATAAAGAAACTCTTGAGGTCATTTGATGCATTCTTCCTTAAGCTTAATCATTTGATCATCCGGGAGATCATATCTCACTTTATCAACCTTAGCTTAATTCCCATCAACACATACATACGTTAGATTCTGCTTGATGTCAACAAGTGATTCTTTGCCACTGGTTTTGGAAAGCAATATATTTAAAAGTGAATATCTTAAACACAAAGTGAATATCTATCCAAAACCAACGACAAAACATTACTTGTTGACATCAAGCAGAATCTAGTGTATGTATCTATTGATGGGAATTGGATGAAGTGAGATATGAGCTCCCGGATGGTCAAATGATTAAGCTTCAGGAAGAATGCATCAAATGCCCTAAAGTGTTTTTTGATCCTAAACTTATTGACCTTGAAGGTGTTGATGGACTTCCCGATGCTATAATTGGTACTGTGAAAGAGATTCCACCTGCAGTAAATGAAAAACCATTCAAACAATTAAGGAGAGAACAAGGGGCATTCTATTATGTACGGAGTACTAACTAAGCCATACAAATCCTAAAATCTTTAAAAAGTCAGAATTTGCCTAAACATCATCAAATCTCAGATAAGGACCATTAAACGTTTTAACAATATGATGTTTTGTGCCACAATTGAAAATGTGATTCAGACAGCTAAATTTCAGAAACTTATGAAAGAAATGATGAGGCGATTCTGTCACACACCATGACCTTGGGAGAGATGGGTCTACTGCAGTTACAACGATTATCATCAACGATCATAAGTTACACGTAGATTCAGATGAACATCAATTACGAGCACAACTTTTCTTGTCAAACATTCCAGGCCCTACTTTTTTTAATAAACAATATCTTTTTGTGTTCATTGATTGTGTTAAGGAGGCAATTTCGACCCATTTACTAGAAAAAAATATGAAAAAACTAAAAATGCAACCAGGTCAAACAGGGTTAAAGTTACCTAAACCGTATTTTGATTGGTAGAGCAAATATGCTAATACAAACATCGGTAAAATAGGGAAAATAAGTTCTAAACCTATTTATTAACTTATCTTACGCTAAAAAACTACAACAAAAAAGTGTATCTAAACACAAGATTTAAAAGTTGGCTTATTCAAACACAATAAGCTAATAAGCTTACCCAAACTCCGTACTTATTCACACTCTATTCCAGATTACTACTAGCTCTAACACATGTATTATAGTTTAATGCTTTTTATAAACATAAAAAACATTATGTAAGTAAGCATAAATCAAAGAATAATTTTTTATATGACCCATTCAAGATGCTAGGTTACCAAATGAAACGTCGCGTAACTTTTTTTAATGAGCTTTTAACTTAGGTGACCTCTAGGCGACATCCGGGTGACGGGCAACTTCCGGGCGACGAGCGACCTAGTTGAATAAAGATTAAAGAGATTTTGTTTGTTAACCTTAAGATATTTTTGGATCTAGTGTGGTTTTATGTTGAATGTTGTTCTTCTTAATTGGGAAGATGAAGATGAGGAGGGAGGTAAGTAGATGCTATAAAGGAGGAGTGAGTTTAGTAAATGCTATAAGGAAGTAAGCAAGCATTAAAGTCTTTGTAAAGTTGTTGGAAGTGTTAAATGTTATACGAAAGTAGGTAAGTAAATGCTCGAAAGTTGTTGGAAGGATAAGTAAATGCTGGAAAGTTGTTGGAAAGGTAAGTAAAGTCTCTGTAAACTCGTGCATTTTTTTTTTATCATAAAATGAAATATGATGATACTGACACTTTTAGTTCATTTTGGTAAAACGTTGAAAAAGAGTTTATTTTGATTAAATTGTTGTGTAAATGGACATTTAAGTAATTTGTTTTAAATTAAATTTTAGAAGTGATTTAACTAATGTTGGTTCAAGGAAAGGAAAGAAATTGAAAATGAAAATCGGATTTGGAAGGTGCGTGTATCTAATGTGGAGTATGTTTAATTTAGGGGAGAAATTTGACGAGCTGGACAAATATTCTTCTATATGCTCTTTGTTTTTATCTTTTCTTAAAATCAGAGATGCACAGATGAGCTAAAGCGCGAGCTCGGTTTTAAACCCGACTTGAAAAAGTCCGAAAAAGCTCGGCTAAAAAAACTCCGCCTTGAAGCCTGGACCGGCCGAATAGGCCTAAATGGTCCTTATATTTTTCACCAAACCCCGATTTGGCCTAGGCTAAGCCCAAAGCCTGAAAAAGCCTGCCAAAAGCTCGAAAGCCCAGGCTTTTGAAAAACCAGCAAAAAAGGCTGAGAACCCAAGCTTTTTACAAAAAAATATCATGGCCTTTTTTAAAAGAATGCCTAAATATGTGTTATTTTTATATATACTCACTCCATCTCAAAATAATTGTCGTAAGACAAAAATTATATATTTTAATAAAGAGGGGCCAATTTAATTTTCAAACCATTTAAATAGAATATTACCCCTCTAAATTATCTAAATTTTACCTAAAAAGAAAGTGGACAATTATTTTGAGGCATCCCGGAAAAAAAAGTATGGACTATAATTTTGAGACGGATGGAGTAACATTCAATAAATTAATTACTTATGAATGTTTCTAGTTTTGAGTCTTTTGATATATATGTGCATTTGCTTGAAAGATTACTTTGATAGTGTAAAATGACAACAAGACAAAAATCTTTGAAAGATCAACTCATAGATAGAGAATGACATTATTCAAGATGAAGGGAGTATATGTTTAGTGATGTATTTACAAATGTTGATCAAATATTTTCATACATAATTATTAAAAATAGCCCAGAAAAGCCTGGGCCTGAATCGGGCTAAGCCCAATTCCGGACCATTTGACCCAAAACAAGCCTAATATTTTGGTTAAGGCCCGAGCTTAGCTAGGCTCAAGCTTATTTTAGGCCCGAGCCTTTTTTTAACTATAAAAATCCAGGCTATTTTTGTCCTGGTCCAAGCCCGACTTGGCTCGAGCTTTGTGCACCTCTACTTAAAAGGGTAAAGGGTAAATTATACCACTGATCCCCAAACTCATCAAAATTCACGGATTTCGTCCCAACTTCTCAAAAATCGCTTTTTTAATCCCAACATTTTCTGTTAATTGCACGTTTGGTCCTTTTTTGGTAACGACCATTACCTTTTCTCGTTAGTCAATATACATGAGTTATGTGTGATGGTTATATTCGTAATTTATAGTTTTTCTCAGTTACACCGTTGGTCCTTGTAGGACCGAAAATATGCTAGATTATGTGATTCGGGAGGTCTAGGTTGATGATTAAAGATGAAAGGATACATCTTTTCTAGAGAGAGAAAGTATAGAGAGGGTGGAGAAAAATGGTTTATTAATGACAAAGTAAATGATACACACAATTTCCCACACCCCTCATGGAGAGTCATGAGGGGTATTTATAGGCTCATTACATAATAAGTTTGCCTAATGATCACTAATAGTCCCTGAAGTTACTACTAGCTACATATCTAGTCCATTTCACTTGTGTGACGTTATCTTTATAAAATAGCAAGGCTAACAATCTCCCTCCAAGATATCGTCACACGTGAATGGTTACAATGAGACCTATAAATACATTAACAATGTAAAATTACAACAATAGTAAACTATGTTGACGTTGTTGAAGCGCAGAGTCTCTGTAGTCTAGATACTGAGGCAGACTTGAAGTTCTCTCTTCCGACGATCTCGGCGTTTGATCTTTGACACTGACGGCAAAGGTCTTTGTAGCTCTGAACTTCAACAGTAATGGTCTAGTTAGGTTATTACTTCCTCCTAACTAGTGAGCCTTTTCTTTCTTTTTCCTGCTCCCTCCTGAACCGACGACTCTCTTTTCATCACGCAGCGGATAAAGTAGATTCAAAAGTGTAGGTACATGGTTGTCGTTCAGGGAGCATCATGACAATATAACTTGAGAGGATCACTTGATTTGAATACACACTATAGGTGTTGGACCTTTTAATGTGTAAATATGATACTTTGAGTGAATATGATTAAGTATGCGGAATCTACTTAACCACACTTAGAATGTTTATTGGAAATGGAATTGTGATGCTTGTGTTTATTTAACAAAGAACAATGAAAGTATTTCACCAAACGATTCCATATTATTCAGAATAATACGAGTGATCTTCACTATCACTAGGGTTACAAAGACCTTGAATCTTGTGTTTTGTTCTAATGTTTTTCTGTATGTATATGTCTATCACTATCACACTCGTCACCCTTAGCACATATCTAAGATCTTCCTTTTATAGTCCAAGGAAAGATCTTTTACAATCTATATGACTCATCTAATTTACTAGCTTATGACTAATCTTCATTCTAGCTAGATGATGACTTATCATGTCAGTCATTAAGATACAACATGTATCTAGGATTACAACTCACTTGGAGTGTTCAATTTGATGACTATAACAAAGATATTTTTCTTGTATATGAGTCAGTAGAATAAGTTGTACTTATCTACACAGCTGTTGTATGAGTCATAGTAGCATCATCAGAATCCATCAGCAGAAACACCTTCAGTAGAAAATGTTCTTCAGCAGAATCCATCAGTGGAAACGTGCTTTGTGCTTTATCAGCAGAAACATACTTGATGTATTTCCTTAAGCCTTTATGCTGATTCTTCTGATTATTTAATTCCCAACAATCCTCCCCTAAACATGTGAATTACATTCAAACATGTTTTTCTGAATTAAATGAGGACTTTGTGAAGATCTTTCAAACACTTCATTGTCAGACTGTGATCTGAACTTTCTTCTCTTTTGAGTAATTGAATGTCTTTCTCTGTAACTCATCTGCTTTCTTTTCTTTGCTCCAATCTTGGACTAAAAGATGGTGCAATTTTCAACTTGAAGAATTATAAGAGACAATGATGCTGTGTATCTTGGATGCTTGTTCCAAGAAGTAGAGATCATCTTTCAGCGTGTCTTTGGAAGTGATGAACAAACGTAGTGAACTGAAATAGAAACTTTTCATCTTTTGATCTAGATCGAACTTTCTCCTATCAGCTCTGTTCTTATTCTTTATCAGTAGAAACCATGTCATCATCTTGTATGCTCTTATCTTTTCATTCTTTTTCTTTGGTTAATCTTCCTTTAAAGGGCTTTTGTAACCTCCCTTGAGATTTATTTCTCTCTTGAGCAATTTCCTCCCCTGTTTGGAAGATCTCTCACAATCATATCATATCATATAACCATCATCTGATCTAGCAGTTTCCATGTTTTCAGACAATTTGTACATGAAGCCATCAATTCCTTAAGAGTTTAAATGATGCCCTCATCACTTCTAGGTGTGTAACCTCCTATGAGTGGTGAATCACTGAGCATGGACTCATAATCCATGATTAGATGATTTTCTGAGTCTCTTTTTGAAAATCCTTTTTAAGAAATATTTGACTTAGCAGTATGAACATGATTTCATGATTAAAAATCATACTGCTTCTAACCATTTTGAAGGGATTAAGTGTGGTAACTAACACTTAATCAAAATTTTGGTTTAAAGCAACCTCTGGTTGTGTGAGAACCAATGTTTTCAGTTATAAATAACTGCCTGTGTACAGATAAACCTATTCAAAAGGCTTTCTTTACAAGGTTTCCAGCTCGTGGCATTTGTTACCTCTAACACAAGTGTTAGATTCACTGTTGCTCGCTGTTCTTTCTATCAGATATCCGTAGATTAGTCACATTATACTTAAGAGTATAAAATGATAGAAAGTGAGTTGTATCAGTTGTTTAACTGATCAACTAATTTATCAATTCAATGTGAAACATCATAATCAGGTTCCAACAAAGAAGTTTTAAAGAGTTTTGAAATCCCAAACTCTTTCTATCATGAACCTATTATATCAGCAGCAATGATCAGCATTCAGTAGCAATGATCAGAAATTTGTTGCTTACAGAATTCACTTGAAATAGCCTTTGAACTCAAACATTCATACCTGAAATTGTTAGTCTAAAACCAAAAGAACAAAATACAAAGTACTTGTCTTGAATTAGAATTATGCATAGGACTAACTGTATGAATAACTTTTAATTGGTAATAGTAGTTTTAGATGACAAAGTTAGATGCATTAACAAAATCTATATACAAGAACACATTATTTTGAAAAATTTAAAGATTAAGAATTCCAATACCTGCTACCAAGTATTGAAATCTTCCAACATCAAAAGCTTTTGTAAGAAGATCTGCAAAGTTTTGTTCTGAAGCAATTTTCATTACTTGAATTAACCTCTTTTCATTGCAATCTCTAATAAAATGATGTCTAATTTCAATGTGTTTTGTTTTAGAATGTTGCACTGGATTTTTAATAATGCAAATTGTACTACTATTATCAATATGAATAATGGTATGTAAGAAATTGTACCCATAATCAAGAAGTTGGTTTTGAAGCCATAGAACTTGACCACAACAATTTGCAGCAGCTACATATTCAGCTTCAGTTGTTGAAGTAGCCACCATTGTCTGCTTCTTACACTGCCATGAGATAAGTCTACACCCAAAGAATTGACATCCTCCAGTTGTTGACTTTCGGTCCAAGCTAGCACCAGCATAATCACTATCTGAGTATGCTACCAAGTCAAAAGATGACTCCTTAGAATACCACAGACCCAACCTAGGTTGACCCTTGAGATATCTAAAAATTCTCTTGACTGCTATTAAATGAGAAACCTTAGGAGTTACTTGATATCTTGCACAAACACAGACAGAGAACATGTTATCAGGTCTTGATGATGTGAGATACATCAAAGAACCTATCATAGATCTGTATGTGTGTACATCCACATTAGTTCCTTCTACATCTTTAAGGAGTGGCTTCTCAGGATCAATTGGTGTGCTTGCTGTTTTGGAATCAGCAAATTGAAACTTTCTAAGAATCTCTGCAACATATTTGTCTTGACTAATAAAGATTCCTTCTCTTGATTGTTTAACACGCAGACCCAAAAAGAATGTAAGTTCCCCCATGGAACTCATCTGAAACTTATTGTGCATAAGTTTCTCAAACTCCAAACACATCTCCTTCCTTGTAGATCCAAAGATGATATCATCCACATACACTTGAACTAGCAAAAGATCCTTCTTATGCTTCTTGGTGAAAAGTGTCTGATCTATCTTGCCTCTTTGAAATCCATTTGAAATTAAGTAGGAAGCCAGTGTTTCATACCAAGCTCTCGGTGCCTGATGTAGGCCATATAGAGCTTTAACAACCTTGTACACTTTGTCTGGATAGTCAGGATCAACAAAACCAGGAGGTTGTGAGACATACACCTCCTCTTCAATAGTACCATATAAGAAAGCACTCTTGACATCCATTTGATAAACTGTGAATCCCATAAATGAAGCATAAGCCAAAAAGAGTCTAATGGCTTCAATCCTTGCTACTGGAGCAAAAACTTCTTCATAGTCTATCCCTTCTTCTTCTGTGTACCCTTGAGCTACTAATCTAGCTTTAGTTCTTATCACTATGCCCCTTTCATCCCTTTTATTCCTAAAAACCCATCTAGTGCCAATTACCCTTACACCACTAGGTAAATCAGCTAGCACCCATACCTTTTGAATCTTAAACTGAAGAAGCTCCTCTTGCATAGCCTCCAACCAACTTGAATTCTCTAGGGCTTTATGAATATTCTTTGGTTCATCTTGTGAGAGAAAACATACAAATAAGCAAGAGTTTGAAAACTCATGCTGTTTTGAAGCATAAAGGGCATCAAGAAGCCCTTGTTGATCTAAAGACATCAATTATTGTCTTGTCTTTACTCCTGATTGTCATCTCCAATCACATTGTCCAGGGAGTGGACTTTGTGAATTCTTGAGTATGGAGTAGAAAGAACTTGATAATCAGGTGAAAGGTTGTTGAAATCCACCTCATTTTCTGAGAGATTTTCTTGTGTTTCTTCTGATGGACCATCAGCAGAAACATTTTGCTCATCAGCGGGAACGATTTGCTTATCAGCAGAAATAGCAGTGTTACTTCTGACTTGAAACTCTTGTTCCTTAGCTCCTTCTTCCTTGTATTCATCTTCAACATCTTCTTTAGAATTTCCAGAAGAAGATTCACCATTTATTGAAGTTGAATCCATACTTGAATTTGTCCATATTGGCATTATCACATAATCTTGATTTGCCTCATTCTCTAATCCTTCTCCATTTGTTGCATCAGCAGTTTGTGAACCTGAAAATTCATTAGTTTCTGCAACAAAAGGCACATAATTCATTGATTTGGATAGAGATTCAAGATCAAATATCCATTTGGGACCTTGACCTTCTACATTGGTTTTATTTTCCAAAAACTTCACATGTAGATCTTCTTCTACTCTTCTAGTTCTCATGTTGTATACTCTGAATGCTTTGCTATTGATAGAGTATCCAACTAAGAATCCTTCATCTGCTTTACCATCAAATTTTCCAAGATGGTCTAAGGTATTAAGAATTGTCACATGACATCCAAAAGGTCTAAGAAATCCTATTTCAGGAGTTCTACCTCTAAAAAGTTCATATGATGTCTTATTGTGAGGTTTTACAACTAAAACTCTATTTTGAACATAGCAAGCAGTGTTACTGCTTCTGCCCAAAAAGTTATAGGCAACTTAGAGTCAGCTAACATAGTTCTAGCAGCTTCTATTAGTGTTCTATTTTTCCTTTCAGCAACTCCATTCTGTTGTGGAGTTCTTGCAACACTAAATTCTCTTTTAATACCTTTTTCTTTGCAGAAATCATCCATAACTCTATTATTAAATTCTGTCCCATTATCACATCTAATGACTTTTACTCTTTTGCTTACTAGGTTTTCTATCTCTATAATGAAGGTCTTAAGGATGCTAGAAGTCTCATCCTTAGTACCTAAAAAGAATACCCATGTAAATCTACTAAAGTCATCAGTAATAACTAGACAATATCTCTTATGCAACAAACTTCTAACATTTGTAGGACCAAATAAGTCCATATGCAGCATAAACAATGATTGATTGATAGAGTTAAAAATTTTGGGCTTACAAGTGGCTTTATGTTGTTTGCCTTTAAGACAAGCAATGCATGTTTGATCATTTTCAAATCGTTTTTTGAGGTAAACCTCTTACCAAACCATCTTTGACAATCTTATTTATGGTTTTAAAGTTAATATGACCAAGCCTCCTATGCCATTTCATAGATTCATCCAATGTGGCCTTAGCAATAAGACAAGTAAGAGAATCTTTTGGAACAATCTTCTTCATATCAACACTGTACATGTTGCCTTTTCTTGGAATTCTAAGAAGTGCTTGACTTTCATCAGGCATCTTAAAATCAAAAGAAAATACAAGACATTCAGTGTCAGTAAAGAGAACTTTGTTCTTTTTGTCACACATTTGTGAGACACTAAAAAGATTATACTTAAGCTCTTGCACATAGTACACATCTTCAAAATCTAGTTTACCGGTTTTAATAGTACCTTTACCAGTAATTTTTCCTCCAATTCCTCCTCCAAAGGTAACATAGCCTCCATCTACTGATTGAAAATTTGAGAGATAAGACTTGTTGCCTGTCATGTGCCTTGAACATCCACTATCTGAGAATCCTTGATCTTCAGTATCTGCTGATGAATGTCCCTGCACATAAATAAAGGAATTAGTTTTGTTTTGGGATCCAAACCATTTCTGACTTAGATCCGCCTCTTGCATCAATGGGATGTAATCTGTTGAGAATTGTTGATGCAACATTGGATTTAAGAATCCAACATGCTGAGGCCTTAACAGCATTTGCCCTGTTTCCCTTAGCAGCAGTATAGCAGAAACTGTTTGCTTTGTAGTTGTACCCTTTGGTCTCCAAACTTGTTTTTGGACCACTGCTTTTGTTTGAATGGGCCTTTGAACAATATTAGATGCATGTTTGAAAGTTGTTTTTGCACCCTTAATTGTTGATTTTGGGTAAACAGTCATATATGGTTTTTCAGCAGAAACCAATTTCCTTTCAGCAGGAACAGTTTTTGCTTTATCAGCAGGAACTGCTTTTGTGACTGGTTTGGGTTTTGATCTTTTAGAATTAGAGTGAAAATGAGATTTAGGTGTTTGCCTTTTGTAGTTCACTCTATTACTTTCATACCCAGATACCCATTGGTTGCAGAAAGCTGCAAGATGGTCAAAACTACCACAAATGTAACAAACTTTGTTATCTCTTTGTTGGAGAGACTTGAGGCTATACCAATTTCTTTGGTTACCTCTAGGCTTGTTTATGGTTCTATATTGTTCACAATATCTTACTGGTTGCCTAACATGTTTTTCATTGGTCTTAGGCCTATCAGTATTGTGTTTGACTATCTTAGGAACTCTTGTTCTTGCTTTCTTAACCACTTCAGGTTTAGACATAACCTGTTTAAACTTTTTATCATCAGATGTTGAGTCTTCAATGATTGGACCATCTGACTTTCTACAAGAACACACCTTGTCCTTAGGAAGTGAAGTTTTACTTAAACTTTCACTTTCTTTAAAAGGTTCATTATCAACTACATTAGATTTTGGTTGAACACCATATTTTAATTCAGGTAGTTGAAATTCAGGTAATCCTGTGTGTTCTAGGTCAATTCCTAGGGGTGAAGGAATACATCTATATGGTGGAGGAACAGATTTGTATCCAACACCAGACTTAGCTTTATTAATTACTTGACATTCAATTAAGTTAGTCACACCCTTAGATGCATAATCTAGTGTTTCTACACTCATTTGAATATTCTCTTTAGCCTTACTAAGCCTATCTACTTCAGCTTTCAAGTTACTAATGTCATTATCTTTAAACATTATTTCTCTTTCAAAAAGAATTTTGACATCAGTAAAGGTAGATTCATTTGTTCGAAAATGTATGACTTGTTCCTCTAGAGTAGCTATACCTCTTTTATGATTTGTTAAGCTATGAGCTGTATCAATTAATTATTTCCTTTGATTCTCATAACGTTTGGTTAAGGTTTCTAAACTTTTAAGAGCAGAACAATTATTTGAACAAACTTTATCAGGTTGTACCTCTGTGGTGAAAGCCATAAGAGCTGTCTGAGGAGAAGCTTCTTCTTCTTCATCAGCTGTAAAGCTCCAATCAAATCCTAATCCATTAATAGCTACCATAGCCTTTGGATTGGTTGATTCCCCTGTCTTGGACTTGCTTCCAAAACTTCTATTCTTGCTATCTTGCTGCCTTGGCCTTCTACATTCTCTTGAGAAATGCCCCAACATATGACAGTTATAGCATTCTATCTTTGACTTGTCAAAACCAGCAGTATCATTGCTGCTGATGGTGAGTTTCTTCCCCGTCCTCTCATAGAATTTCTTAGCCCTCATGCTAAGAAGAGAAATTTGCCATTTTAGGTCCATATCTTCTAAATCATCATCATTGATTTCTAGAAGATCTTCATGAGTGAGCATGGACCCATTATTCTGGCTTGTGAAAAAGGCACAACAAGCCTTTTCATTCAATATACCAAAGGTACTGCTTGATGAACTAGCAGCACCAGCTCCACTATCAACCTTTTTATCTTTAACTGGGTTTGAGATACTAGGAGATGACATAAAAGCCATGTTCCCAGTATATGAACTAGAGACACCATTTTTCTTTACTTCTTGTTCCACAATTTTAAAGTTGCTATACAAATCCATAAGATCCATAGTTCTATGTCTGGTTTATTCTTCCAGACAACAACATGCATAGCCCACTCTTCTGGTAAGCTTCTCAGAAATTTTGAGTTTAAATCTTCTTGAGGTATGTCAACCCCAAGAACAGCAAGTTGACTCACAATTTTCTGTAGCCTTGTAAACATGTGGTCAAGAGATTCATTCATGGTTGATGAGAAATTTTCAAACTGCTGCTTGAGAAGGGTTTTCTGGGTCTTCTTGGTGGCTTCATTCCCTCCATACCTTGCAACAATTGCCTCAAATAATGACTTGGTATATTTGAATTTGCTGAAGTTTATAAGTTAATCATTTGGAATGGTCATCATCAGCATACTTCTGGCCTTGAGGTCATTTTTTTTCTTTATTCTTTCATCAGCAGTTGTAGGGATAATTTGAACAACTGAAATTTCCCTACCTTCAACTGTTGATAAAGTGGTTGTGGGTTTGAAAGAGTTTCCATCTTCAATGATTTCCCAGAGAGTGTAATCCTGCACCTGGAAAAACTGTTCTATTCTTAACCTCCACAATTCAAACTCATTCTGTTTGAGAACTGGCAACTTTGCAGCAACATTTGTTTGAATAGATTCTGTATCCATTTCTTCTTCTTCTTCTTCTAAATCAAAAGTATCAACCTGGAATCTCTGATACCAACTGAGAGGATCACTTGATTTGATCACACACTATAGGTGTTGGACCTTTTAATGTGTAAATATGATACTTTGAGTGAATATGATTAAGTATGCGGAATCTACTTAACCACACTTAGAATGTTTATTGGAAATGGAACTGTGATGCTTGTGTTTATTTAACAAAGAACAATGAAAGTATTTCACCAAACGATTCAATATTATTCAGAATAATATGAGTGTTCTTCACTATCACTAGGGTTACAAAGACCTTGAATCTTGTGTTTTGTTCTAATGTTTTTCTGTATGTATATGTCTATCACTATCACACTCGCACCCTTAGCACATATCTAAGATCTTCCTTTTACAGTCCAAGGAAAGATCTTTTACAATCTATATGACTCATCTAATTTACTAGCTTATGACTAATCTTCATTCTAGCTAGATGATGACTTATCATGTCAGTCATTAAGATACAACATGTATCTAGGATTACAACTCACTTGGAGTGTTCAATTTGATGACTATAACACAGATATTTTTCTTGTATATGAGTCAGTAGAATAAGTTGTACTTATCTACACAGCTGTTGTATGAGTCATAGTAGCATCAGCAGAATCCATCAGCAGAAACACCTTCAGTAGAAAACGTTCTTCAGTAGAATCCATCAGTGGAAACGTGCTTTGTGCTTTATCAGCAGAAACATACTTGATGTATTTCCTTAAGCCTTTATGCTGATTCTTCTGATTATTTAATTCCCAACATAACTCACATAACATTTCCCAGAAGGTTAGTGATACGCTCCTATGTACACATCATTAGTACTTCTTCGGTTCTAGTGTAAGCACAATTCCCTCGAACAACCAACGTACTAGAGATGAAACACTACTTCTTTTGGCATGTTCTTCTCCCTCCTGATGGTTGCGATTTATCGAAATCATCATACTATTTTGTGTACATGCCATAATTACCCGTACTTTACACTTCTGATGCAATATAGATAGACCATGAAAGCATAATTTGTGAGTATATGTCGCAAAAATATACTCTCATTACATTTCTCTCAAATCAACCTGTAATCGAACCTCCTTTGAATTCACCGGCTACTAGTAATGACCACATATGGAGACAACCCGATATGACCAGCTTGAAAAAGAAGTAATCATCCCATCTTGTGACTTAATCCTTGTACGATAGATGTGACTTAATACCTATACTGAGCACTACAACGTAACTCCTTTAAGTATGAGGTTGCACGAAATATTCGCCACTTGAACAATCCACGGCTTCGCGTGACACTGATTACTACAACGTAACTCCTTAAAGTGATAGTTATACTGTGAGCACTACAACGTAACTCCTTACATCAGTATTAACTAGATTGTCAAGACTGAATTTTTTTTAATTTGCGCAGACAAGTTATCTTCAAAAGTCGTGCATCCAACCACCCCTAAACTTTTAGATAAATAAGTACACTTTTTGAAATGTCACTTCAAAGTCAAATCAATAATACCATACAATAACCCCGTAGTCATTTTTGTTAAACATAGCAATTCTAGCCGTGAACGATGTATCCCCGTGAAAATTTTGCAATACCAAAATACCACTCATTATAACGAATAATTAATAAACCATTTTTTATTACCAAAATACAAACTGAGTTCATGTTTCATTAACTATCATTTCAGCTGAAAATATATCATAAATCCATTAATACCCGATCCAATCACACGAGCCCAAATCCATTTCGATATGTCAGCCCGATTTCCAGCCCAAATGACAATTGATAACCTGCATATAACCGTGTATACCCATTTTGTCAAACCCTACAACACACTTTCTCAAATATGTCCGCCCCCATCTAAATTCTCCTTTCACAAATCAATCTCAATCTCAAACAAAACTTTATAAAATCTCAGTCACCATCAAGACACACAAACACAACACGGATCCAAAGCATACAAACACTACCGTACAATATTTCTTCATTTGCTGCACCTTTCCTAAGCAAGAAATCAGGGTAAAGGCTTCAAGCCTTCAAGATCCTATGAAATGGGTCTCGGGTAAGGTTTGGTGTGTTGTCTCTCGGTCTAAAATGAACCAAAGATAAAAGGAATAACAGATTTGTTATATTCTTTATCTTTCTGTTTCGAACATAAAATGAAGCTAGGCTTCACAAATATTGATCGATGATGGTTTGTTCTTTCGTGTTGATGCCCTTTGAGGTCGATTAGTCTGTTGTGACACACGAAAAGAAAAGAAAACTGAGATCATTTTTTGATATATCATTTAGTATTCAGTTGGTTGAAAAGTCAAGGTGAAAGTATTGGTGGTGTCTAGTTGTAGGATTGATGTTGGTTTCGGTTTAGTGTAGACAGCTTCACGTTATCCCTTATCATTTTGTAATTGAAGCTTGGACCAATGATGGTTGTAGACTGAGGTTCAATGAGTATGGTATATAGTTTATGGTTGCTGGTCTAGTGCTCTCCTTCATCTTCATTCTGTCAACATTTCGAAACTTTGTAATCTTGTATTTGCGAAACTTTGTAATATTGTAATTTCGAAACATTGCATCTTTTATCGTGAATACTTATTTATCGAGAAAGTGAGTTTTCGAAAACGTAAAAAATTTTGAAAATGAGTATTCTCGAAAAATAGTACATTTCGAAAACAAAATCTCGAAAAAAAGTACTTTTCGAAAATGTAATCTCGAAAAATGGTACATATCGAAAATTTCTTATACAAGAAATTCCGATCAGATTTCGACGACTTTTTGCAGATTCCGATGAGTATCCGATATTTGACCACTAAAGACCACATTTCACGGACCAAGTTTATGCCTTCGTATTGACCACAAATATCACGGAAATGGTACAAACAAGACACAAAAAATAGTAATGAAACTGTTAAAAAACAGTGATATTAAATTTGATGACTTTTTACCATGGAGATACATAAAAACTTGTATAAAAACTGTTTTACCACTAAAGTGTAAGGAAAAAAAAATTTCCGACAACAAAAAATGGTATAAAAAACAGTTTTAACAAGATTCGAACCACACAAATCAATAACACCATAGCTCTGATGCCAATTGTAGGACCGAAAATATGCAAGATTTATGTGATTCGGGAGGTCTAGGTTGATGATTAAAGATGAAATGATACATCTTTTCTAGAGAGAGAAAGTAGAGGGAGGGTGGAGAAAAATGGTTTATTAATGACAAAGTAAATGATACACACAATTTCCCACACCCCTCATGGAGAGTCATGAGGGGTATTTATAGGCTCATTACATAATAAGTTTGCCTAATGATCACTAATAGTCCCTGAAGTTACTACTAACTACATATCTAGTCCATTTCACTTGTGTGACGTTATCTTTATAAAATAGCAAGGCTAACAGTCCTTGAAGTTTCCAAACATCAAATTCAAAATAAAAATACTCTAATCCATACAAAGGGTTATTACACACAGAGGTTACTAAAGTTTCCAAAAAAATTGCTTTAAGTTACTATAGTTTTTTTTTTTGTTCAAAGAGGTTACCATTGTTTTCGTGACCGGTTGTTTACGTTACTCCATACATTACAACTTATGATAGCTGGTAAAAAGTTATGAAATGGTCGTGGGTTGTCGGGTTTAACAAATTTAGTCCTTAGATTTTATTTTTTCGAATCCTCTCCTGTAGGCGACCCGTAACGGGGTTTCCTTACTTTTTATATGTTTTTCTCGAATCCTCGCTTATGTTCTTAATTTTCGTACTCGTTTATCCAGATTTGTATATACGTAGGTACATGTACATGTATTATATTATTTGTTATATATGGAATTAGGCGAAACATATTTGACATTCTTATGCTCGAATTGATTAGGAATACATATAAAGGTTTGTACCTTTGATTTTGACCTCCAATCATTAGACATTTGGTTCTCAGCTCTGAAAGAGCAAAGTCTGCCTCTTCCTTTGAGTTGAATATGACAAGAGCTTGTCCTACAACGAAAGATACACCAACAAAAACAGAAGTTTGAAAATGTCAAATTGCCTTACATATATCGGTGAAAGACTAAGAGTATCATAATGGCTATACCATTGCTAGGTCTTGAATCTGCAATCTGTTGTATCATCTTTGTGCCAGCCTTTATATTAAAAGCATCCAAAACAATATCCTATGTAAACAAGTATCAAAGTTTTAAGTATCTTATAATTAAAGAAAACTATATATTAATTATACACATCGAAATTGGTTATCATGAACATGTGGGCAAATTAGTTCCAACGTATTTGATATAATCCAAGATATAATTTATATAGGGTCCTATACATTATCCGCAAAGTACTAACTTTGAAAACATTAATGACTTCCTAAGGACTAAATTCGTTATACCCGCCATGCCACAGGGACCAAAAATGTAAATTAAAGATTGTGAAAACCTGTTACACCCGGTAGCAAACTTTGGGAGTAACCTAATTAAACGAACACGTTTACATGAGTAACCTAATTAAACGAACCCGTTTACATGAGTAACCTATTTGAACAAAAAAAAAACTATAGTAACTTAAAGCAAATTTTTTGGAAAATTTAGTAACCTCTGTGAGTAATAACCCTCCATACAAACACTCTTCTTCAACCTCTATTCTACCACTACCATTACCATTTACCTCAAATTCAATACTTATAAAAAAAACTTTTCAACCCAAATATTTCCAAACCCACTTTTAAACATCAAGTCAAACACCTCGTTTTTAACTCCATAACACATATCCTAATTAAAGAGATTAAAAAAATGACTCGCCTACAAGAACTTGCTTTTGCTTCCAACTTGAACTCTGTTTCAGAAGAGATTGTGATGCAAGTTCGTAGGGAGATTGGTAAAGAGTGGGTGCTAAAGAAAAGTTTAATGAAATTGTCCAAAGAGTTTGTTGACATTATTTATTAGAGGACACTTTTGATAATGAAGCTTAATAGGGTGCCTTTGTCACCAGCTGCCGAAGAGGGTTTGGATTTTTTGAGGTTGATTAAAGATTGTGATATTGCCAAAGCTAAGGCCATTAAGCAAATGAGTAATGAGGCATAGAGTCACATGCTTTAGAAGGTCGCTTTTCTCAAGATGATCTAGCGTATGTGAGTGGACTATGGGTATGGTCTTGGTTTTTACGTTTGTATTGTTTTAGTTTGTGTAGCAACTTTTATGTATGTGATGGTTGGTAAATGAATGAATTTGGTTACCTACTTTATGAATCATTTTGTGTGCTTGACGTTTTATGTTTTTATAGTGGAGTTGTGTTACTCTATGGTTTATAAAGAACAGTCAACGGTTTTATTCAATGGTATTGTGGTCCTTACTCATTGGAAGAATAGTCCACTTTTTCAAGTTTTGCATTTAATAGTTGCTCGTGTGCTAACAATCTCAGCCATTTAACAAAATCATACGACTCTCATTTTGTTTATTAACAATCACAGCCACACAATACAAACTACTCAACCACTAAATTTCTTTAAGTCTTATCTCACCGAAGGATAAACCCTTTGATTTGTTTTTGAAAAAGACGTCGTTTTTGGTTTTGTTTCAAAGATTGATGATGTGTTTGTTTCGATTAGATCTTTAATGGTGCGTTTAACTACTTGATAAGAAAAAAAACGTAGATCTTGTTATTGATTTTCGTTTTTGGTGTTGATATCAAAAGATATAGATGTATGATGACTTTTCTCTTGAATTTGGATCTAAAATCTGAAATATGTAAAGAAAATACTGAGATCTTGAGTTCGAATTTTGTTGTATTTTTTGTGATGTATAAATCTGGAGGGACTAGTTGTGCTAACCTTAAAGAAATTATTGGGATCTTGAGTCGAATTTTGTTGTGTTTTTTTAATGTATAATAAGAATTTTGTTGTGATTTTTTGTGTATAATAAGCATGGATTAGGTTCTTTTCTTTTTGTACTACTGGTAATTTGATAAGAGAACAAAATAGGGTTTTGATTTGTAGTTATAAAGGTGATTGGTCAATTATGTCATTGTATATTTAAATAAAACCGTGCGTTGACCGAGACCAAACGGGTCAAGGAACGCAATCGGCCTAAAAAACCCATGTTTTGGATGCACGATGACGTTTCTAACAAGCTTGGGGCCCTAGCAATGCTTTCTGGAAAGTTTAGGGACCAATGGTGTATTTTTGTCTAAATGTATCTAGCTTGTTGATGTGTGCAGCGTGTCACGGTGTAGTATAAGGTGATTTTCCTATTTCAAGTTTTACATTTATATTTAGCCGACTTATCCTATAACACATACACTAACGGACAGTGTATCTGATCAATATGTGTATAGTGGTAAGCATAGTGTCGATCATTAAGGGTCCGTTTGGTTTATAAGCGGGGTTGGATTGGGATTTGGATTTGAGGTAGGTTTAGGAGAGAGAAATTATAATTATTTAAATTTATTTTATAATAAATTTTAAATAAAAAATATTGTTTTAATAAATAAGGTTAGTGAGAGAAAAAGAAATGTAAGTGAGAGATAGAGAGAGATCCACAGAAAGCCAAAACAAATCCCACATGTATAGCATGGAATTGAAATAGTTGGGTTGATTGTGATTGTTGAAACCATTCATGTCAAACAAACAAATAATTATAGTCACATCAATCTCAAACCCTTTCAAAAATATTAAATCAAACGAACCCTAAGAGTGGAACGTAATTCCTAGTTAGTCTATCAGTATTTTAATATTCTAAGTTAGTTTTACAATCTAATCTAACGCAAGGGGGGTTTAGTCTGAGAGACTAGCACGATTTGGATAGTTAAACAGTAAATTAAACTAATGAGGATGAATCAGCGAATAGCAAACATGTACACAAATAGATAATAGATACAGATAGAAGGCCTGTCCTGATAGTTAAGTAGCTTGTCATTTGTTTTATTGCTAGTTTTATATGTTGTGTATCATAATCTAATTTGTCTCGTTGGATCCTAAATATAGGCGAGTAAACTCTTAATGATTACTTATGCCTATCCCACTTTCTAGATACTAGATAAGTAGGCGAGGAGGGGGTATGGCAGCCCAAGCAAAACCTAGCTAGACACAAAGGTTATCAAAACACATATACAAGTCACCAAAAACATCAACATATAAACTTCAATTGATGGGAAAGCAATTTTAAGGGGAGCAGTATGGTGGCCACAAGCTCATCAATCCTGATGAATTAAAGCTTACTATTACAATAAAACAAAATTACTTAATGAATTAGATACATGCAAGACCTTCTTACTGCTCTAAGATCTTCTTTGGAGGTGTGTCTTGTGTTGCCAAGTCGTCTGAATTCGTCTCCTTAGGGTTTTTGTTCACATAAAATTCGTCAGACTCTTAGGGCATTTATAGGTTGTGTCTGAGGGTTAGATGTGGCGCATTATGTAGTAGATGCGGCGCATCTACTTAACTTTGTGTGGGGTCTAAGATTAATATATTCTGGAATATTCGTACGCCGTCTTCAGATGCGGCGTAACTTGAATCTTATGCGGCACATGTCCTTCATTATCTTGAATCGTATTTGGTGAAGTCTTGATATAGATACGGCATATGTTGATAATGTGATGCGGCATATCTGGAGTAGAACTAGTTGGTTCTTCTTCGTTGACCAAAGTTTCATATTTGGCGCATTGTGTAATCTGATGCAGCGCATGCTTCAAAGTCAAGCAATGGTAATTCATCTAAGTATAATAGTACGGCGCATCTATCTAGAATGATGCGGCGTATCTTCTGGATTTCAGTAGACTTTTCCATCTTGATCATTTTGCTCCATATTTCGTATAAAATCGCCAAGTTTCACCAATTGCTTGTTTTTACCTGAGAATTACTAAAGTAAACATTAAAGCACCAATTCTCATATGTGGAAAACTAGAAGGAGGGTTGAATAGTTTTCCCTCTTCTTCGTTTATAAAAGGTTTGCTTCAAAATCTTCAATTAAAGTTTTCCTTCTTAAAATCTTAAAATGTTTTGTATCAAATTATCTATTAAGTTAAACTCAATATGAGAAGGGTGAATAATAATCTATTAGACTATATCATATAGTTATATACACAATTACAATATTAACTTGTAACTATAACACAATCAATCATCATGACAATATAAGCAACAATCAACACATATTTGCAAGCATAGATATAAAGCGATAAATGCAAGAATAAAAGTAAAGAGTAAGGAAAAGAAAACGCAAACCGGACACGGTGATTTATAGTGGTTCGGCACGAAGCACCTCTTCGTCCTACTCCACTCCCCGAGTACCACACTCGAGAGTTACTTCACAAATCAACATGCTCCTTTATGGCGGAACAAACCGTACACAAGCTTACACCAAGCTTAGTGACACTAAGCGGAATGTCGAGTCCTAATCCTAGCTAGAACCAATCTACCAAGGCCCACGTGGCCACATGAACAAGCACTCTTGTCCCACTTAGATCGACACACGATCTAAGCCTTCACACGAACGAGCACTCCCGTTCACTTGAATCCTCACCCGACTCAAGCCTTCACATTAAGATACACTTGGATCTTCACCCAATCCAAGCCTTCACACGAATAACATACTTGGTTCTTCACCCAAAACCAAGCCTTCACACGAACAAAATAGTAACATACTTGGTTCTTCACCCAAACCAAGCCTTCACTCTTTGACACACTTGGTTCTTCACCCGAACCAAGCCTTCACAAACTAGACATACGAATTGACCTAATCTACACACAATCACCTACGGACTTATAGATCGTCCGAATCTACACAACCACCTACGGTCTTATATATCGTCCGAATCTTCCCTATTACAATTTGACTCTAGACTTACATTTTCCTAGTCTCGTTACAAGATGAAACTACTTGTGTGTGTTTTTCTTTCTTGGATGATCAACCTTGAATGATGAACATGTGCATGGTATTTATAGGCTTCACCCTTGGAGACCAAGTAAAACATCTTGGAATATGCCAAAGAATATTTCAAAGCATAAGAAATATGCCAAAGAATATTCCATAGCATAAGTCATATGCCAAAGAATATTCCAAAGCATAAGAAATATGCCAAAGAATATTCCATAGCATAAGGAATATCCCAAAGAATATTTCATCCATTTCCCTCCTAAATTCAAATTTTGAATTTTGAATTTTTCCTTTTCCCTCCATGTTCTAGAAGCTTTTAGGAGGTCTTGATGGGCCTTGTTGGGCCGGTTATTATTGGGCCCCGAATGGACTTGTTTGTTTGCTTGGCCCGATCCATTTAGCTAAGTTCATATGCATGCTTAGCCCGATCCAATTAAGTAAGTCCATAAGTATAATTCTTGTATGCTTGGCCCGATCTATGTGTGAACAAGTAACTTGTGCACTTTACATTATGTATTACAAGTTATGTGTTTGTCATCATTAAAACATAAAGACATTGTATAGATTAAACGTCGTAACATTTGCACTAACATCATATAAAATATAATAAAATAAGTCAATTAAATATGACAAATGATGACAATATAATGTACTTATTTGATGTCATCACTTGTCACTTTTTCTAATTGTGTGTAGCTTTCTTTATTTTTTGCTATTATATATCCCAAACTTTTGAATTTCGACTTTTGTGTGTATTTACTCATGTAAAATGACCATTTTGCCTTAATATTTTGTAATCACTCTATTGACAATGAAAGATAAAATGATCATTTTACATGAACAAAATACACACAAAAGTCAAAATCAAAAGTTTAAGGTATATAATAATAATAATAATAATAATAATAATAATAATAATAATAATAATAATAATAATAAAGAAAGCTACACACAATTAGAAAAAGTGACGAGTTAGATACATTTTTAGGTAAATATCCTAAAATAAGTTTACCTCCGAACGAAGTTACTAAGGCAACTAGGCAGAATTTCGGAGTCTAGTATCAACTCTTTGGCAATACGTTAATACTAGATTGTAGGGGGGGGGGGGGGGACATGATGAGGTATAGTCTCCTTCAGATACTCCAGAGGAGACAATCAAACTCTAATTGCTAAGCAATAAGAAAGTATTCTAGAAAGACCTAGTACACGTTGGAACAGTCCTCTGAAGTAGCTGGGGTGACGAATGTCACCTTAGGTCCGGAGGTAATGGCGACAGAGCTAGGTCTACATCGAAACCTAGATAATACCGGAAGACAACTGTTGTACGATAGAGTACGAATGAAACAATACATGGACCACCACATTTTTCTGACGCATTGCGACAAAGTTTGAGGAAATCTCACTAAACTACACTCCCTATGAATAAAATATCATATCTACTCACTAAAGTGTATTTTTATAGTGTTATTGGTTGAAATACAATATGAACACTTATTATGTGCTCATTGGTAAACTTAATGAGGCTTAAATTTGCTAATTTATTTGTTTATCTAATTATCTTTAAGTAAAATAACAGTTATCAATAAGTAAGTTTACTCATTTTAGAAAAAATAAATAAATAAGCAATCCCAAACACTCTCTCGAGAAGTAGGCAGCGTTGATAAGTTTAGACACATGTGGATGTTTATAATTTTTATTTTCCTTTAAATGTGAAGATGGAGCATGCAACAACACCTAAGGCTAAAGGTCATGATCATTACCCTTTCATCTTAAATATCAGTGCCACATCAGTTTTTTTTTTTTTTTTTTACAACCATCTTCATGACCAACTACTGGCCGTAATAGGTGACCGAGTCATGACCAACTCAATTTTTTTTTTCATTTTCATTTTTTTTAAACGCTAATAATAATAATAATAATAATAATAATAATAATAATAATAATAATAATAATAATAATAATAATAATAATAAAAACATTACAATAATAATTTAAATAAAATGAAACTACAAATTATTATTCATTTGTTTAACTAAATCAACTCGAACACAATAAACTTGTACCGGCCCAATCACAATGCTAAAGGAAGTCCAACCTAACTACACATAAACCCTAAGGCATGATGGTAGATTTTAGTTGTTTGGTACATAAATGTGTGCTCTTAAATTTGGGATGAAAGTCAAAAATCCCGTCTTTACAAAATCCCGGCAAGTGTGTATTACACAAATATTATCATGTAACATGCAATTGTTCATGTTATGTGGGGCCTTTCTGTCACTCATTTCAACTTTCTTTTTTTCTTTTTCAATTTTATAATAACAAATTGAAGTTTTAAATTTTTTATTTATTTATATAATAAATAATACGTATAAATCGAATTCAAATCGAAATTGTAATCCACATTCAAATCTAAATCCAACCTAACATCAAACCAAACGGGACCTAAATACTTGCTATATTAAGAGTCTAGTGTAATTTCACTCACAACCCAACCCTTGTGAAAAACGCAGCAACCAACAAAGAAACCACCTTTTCCTATCTCTTTAATCCATTCGAAACACATAAACACAGCCACTAAAGATGATAACCAACGTATCGGTCGTATATATACGACCGATTTCTCCTTTTATAGGGACTAAATAAGAGTAAAATCCAATTTATCTTTACAAACAAATGGACACCAGTGCTACTGTCTTAACCACAAAGCCATGCTTGGTGCTGCTGCCGTTACCATTCCAAGGCCACATAAACCCGATGCTTCAACTCGCAAATATACTTCACTCTAGAGGCTTTTCAATAACCATCCTCCATACTCGTTTCAACGCCCCTAATCCTACAAACTACCCTCATTTCAGTTTTATATCTATTCCTGGTGTAGTAGACGAGAACATCTCGCTCTCTATCTTCGAAAGCTATTTAAAATTTGTCGAATACCTTAATAAAAAGTGTGTTAATCCGATTAAGGACTGTTTGTCACGGTTAATGGTGGAACATGAGGGATCAGTTACGTGTTTGATAACAGATGCTCACTGGTTCTCCACTCAGAGTGTTGCGGACGAGTTGAAACTGCCTAGGATCGTTCATCGAACTAGTAGTGTATCGTCTTTTCTTTTGTTTGCTGCCTTTCCAATCATACGTGACATTGGTTATTTTCGACGCTTTTCCGATGAAGGTATCATGACTAAAATTATGTCCGTATATATAACCTAATATATACATTTTTTTTTCTTATATAAAATTGGGAAATAATTAAAAAAAAAAAAAAAAAAAAAAAAGCAAACTGTTTTATCACAAAAATTTAGGACTTTGGGAGTTGACTAGCAAATAGCAACAACGATCTGTGTGTTTCATTGTGACTTTTCATTTTATATTGAGTAAATTGCATAAATCGTCCCTGAACTTTAGCCAGATTGCATGTTTCGTTCCAACCATTGCGAAAGTGCAGAAATCGTCCCTGCAGAAAACCTTTGAGCAAATTTTCGTCCCTGGTTGGGACGAAAATTGCATAATTCGAAAGTGTGAAATTGCATATTTCGTCCCAATCAGGGACGAAAATTTACTCAAAGGTTTCTCACAGGGACGATTTTTGCACTTTTGAAATGGTTGGGACAGAACATGCAATCTGGCCAAAGTTTAGGGACGATTTATGCAATTTACTCTTTTATATTACTTTTGCTCCTTGGAGTATAACTTTTTGTTCGTTTAGGCCTATCTATATTAACGTTTTCTAATACGTGAAATTAAAGTATAAGTATAATTCTGCTACGATTGCATATATTATATTTCCATTCTCTGATAGCTTAAGCATTTGATTTGTTTACTTTAGTGTTATCGACAGACACCTTTTTTTTTTTTTTTTTTTTTAAAAGAAAAATAAGAATTCCTTCCTTATTATTTCCTTATTAAAAAAGAAACCGTACTAGAAAACTAAATAAAGTTTTCTACAAACCAACACATCTTTACCATTATTCCATTTTTCTTTTTTCATTGTAAGCTAGCATTCTTTGTTCTCTCACAAAGTTATGGGCATTTCTTGGCAGAAATGAAGTCAGAAGTGCTAGTTAAGGGGCTCGAGCCACTTAAGATTAAAGACTTGCCAAAGTTCCTCACTAGTGATCCTGATGGTGCTTGCAAGTTGCTTGCACTCATGGTCCAAGGAACCAAGAAAGCACGAGCAACAATATGGAACTCGTTCAAGGAGCTCGAAGAACTCGAATTGGCTACCCTTAACAAAGAATTCCCTAATCAACATTTTTTGATAGGACCGTTTCACAAGTACTTTCATGCATCGTCGAGTAGCCTCCTAGCACTAGACCGAACATCCATCTCATGGTTAGACAAACACCCACACAACTCTGTATTATACGTTAGTTTTGGCAGTCTATCCAACATTGAGGAATCCGAGTTCTTGGAAATTGCATGGGGTTTGGCTAATAGCAAGCAAGCGTTTTTATGGGTGGTTAGACTAGGGTCCATAAAAGGGTCAGAGTGGCTTGAAACATTGCCTGATGGGTTCTTGGAGAGAATTGTAGAAGGGAGAGGGTATATTGTGAAATGGGCTCCGCAGCAAGAGGTATTAGCACATCCTTCGACGGGTGGTTTTTGGACGCATAATGGATGGAACTCCACGCTTGAGAGCATTTGTGAGGGGGTTCCCATGATTTGCTCACCTTCTAATGGTGATCAACCCCCAAATGCAAGATATGTAAGTGATGTGTGGAAGATTGGGATGGTATTGGAAAATGGGTTTGAAAGGGGAGAGATTGAAGGTGCAATAAAGAGAGTAATGGTGGATAAAGAAGGAACAGAAATGAAAATCAGAGTCATGAATTTGAAGGGGAAAGTAGACAATTGCCTTAAGATAGGTGGTTCCTCATACTCATCACTTGAAGATTTGGTGGATTACATTTTGTCATTCAACTGATAACACTTTAAGTCTATAACAATGAATGTTATTATAGTGATATAAATAAGAAAGTAATTAGTATTCATATTGTAAAACATTGGTATGTTCATGTATTCAATTGTGGCTCTTTTAGAACAAAGAACAAACATAAAAAAACAGTCATTTTGATTATATCCAACCTACAACTTTAACACCCATAAAGTTAGGGTTACAAACGACCTTTGTGCATACAATGTTATAAGACCAAACTTTCTAGTGTTATGTTAGTTGGAAGAAATACAACATAAAAAAAATTGCCAGTATTTCCATGCCAGTATGGTTATCTATTCTTTAACTATTTAAAGAATAGATAACAAAACTCTTGCATCGATTCTAGCATGTGTGCAGTTAAGATGCTCAAAGATACTTTCGACTGGTATAATTGTATATAGGGAAAATTGCATATATATCCATCAAAACTTGAAAATCATCTTGCATTGTTAATACAACTCAAAAATGACTTTCTCATGCATGCATTTATGAACTCAAAGTCCTTGGTCGGATCATGTAACCAATATATAATCCGACATGGAAAACGAGCAAGATTGAAATAAGGAGACTTTGGATTATCTCTTAGGTTTTCTTTTCTATAGAGTCGAGATAATTACATCTCCACATATGTTGCATGTAGCCACATACTAGAAATAATTTCTCCCTGACAAATTCTTGAAACTTCTGGTGGCGGTCCCTTAAATGAAGGATGGTCCCTCATATATAAAGGACCCTCCATAGCTTTAAGGGACAATCCAACTATTTTCTGCAGTCGTTTTCACTTCTCTGATTTCTTTATTCTGCAATATTGACCAACCTCCTATGTCATCCTACACTTAGAATGCACGCTTTGCCATAACTAGCTTCCACCTCCCTCATTTAAACCATCATCTTCCTCATTCATCTTCATGACAAAACTTCTTCTTCCTCCTCCAAATGTCATCCTCTAGAAAACCTACGATTTCCGTCAAACCTATTTGGCGGAAGAAATAAACTCTTGGGCAATTTCATAAGAGAAACCACCACTCCAAACACAATCCAACAAAACTTTACTTCACAACCTATTCCCATCAAAGAAACATCGTCCCCTTCATTTTCTTTCTTTGCCTCTCTATCTATCAATGAATCTCCATCCATTCAAAAAGAGCCTACTTTCACTCCACAAAACCACACTCTACCACGACCACTTCCATCACATCCACCTCAAGTCACAAATCATTCCACTCCACACTTTATCATAGCTCAACAATTCTCTCATCTTGTTGACTCGAATCTCCTAAAAATAATCCTTGCTCAAAAACTACATCCTCCAACCAATTTCCATCCCACTCTAGATCAAGTTAACACCCATGGTAGTTATTGTGTGTGTTGCATTCACAATCATAACCTTTTTCAAAAAAAATCAAAAATGATCTAGACTTCATCACATCTCTTCTCTTACCTTATGGCCTCCCGCCTCATTCTAACAACACTCTTACACCACCCTTTCTTCCCAAGCCTTAGACGTCATGCATGCTCTACAAATAAAACCGTACCATCTCTTAGCTATCCTAGAGACTAGACTAGGATTAGTAATTTCATTTAGGTTCTTGTTGTACTAAGTCATACTCTATGTATGACCTTATTTTCTTTTCAATGAATGAATACATGCTTATTAAAATTATGTATCTTTCCATCTAACTTATTGGTGACGATCCCCAACATACGCTGGCGACCCCTTAAATATATGGGACTATCCAAGTATTTTAAGGACCGTCCAAATACTTTGCTTTTGTCTCATATCTTTTTCTGTATATCTTCTAGCACCTGTTTTCTAACTTTTTTTTGTAGCAAAATAGCATCGATAGATACCCTAGTGCCCTCATCTAGGGGGAGTACTAATCAAGGGGGAGCCTTAGCACCGTCGATTTCTTTCCTCTCTAAACATCGACGAAGCCTTTTTGATTTTACAAAAAAAAAAAGGGAGAAGTAAACAAAAACTCATTAAAAAGTTACTAACACACAATTTTAACTAAAATGAGTTTATATTTTGTAGTCATTAAAAATGGGGAAATTGTTAATACAAATAATGTCAAAAACATCATTTGCATTATTTGGTCTCTATACGTTTTGATAATCATAAAATATAAAAACATGTTATGTAAGACTACGTCTAATAAGTTTTTAATCAAGGAAACTCGTTTCGGCTATAACATCATTTAAGGTATGAATAAACAATCTACCAACTTAGTTAAGTGATCAAAGAAAACATTTTTCTTAAAACATCACATTTTTATGTGACAAAATATTTTTAAAAAGGTATTTTTGTAATTATAAAGAAATGTTTTAATAAGAAAATACATTTGAATTTCAAATTCTCTAACAGCTAGTTTTTCCGCCTAAAATCAGATAAATTTTCATCAGATAAACTTTCACCATATCAGGACAAAAATGGGAGCGTTTTTCGGGACGGTCCCATAAACATGTGATGGTCCTGTATATATAAGGGACCATCCCCACTCCTCTTGGTGCCTATAAATATTGCATTGTTTCATGCAGAAAAATACACTTCTTGAACACTAAAACTTTCTATCTTTCTAAATCATTCTAAATCCTATTCTTTGATCACATTAACGTGTTGTAAGTTATTTACAAGTTATCACATTCATCCTACGTCCACGTGCAAGAGAAGAACGCTCGTATTCGTTAAGAAACGAAGTGTTGAAGAAAAGTCCTTCATCTCGTAACCATTGTTATGTTTCTCTCCTCAACCTCCATTCTTCGTATCTCTAATCTTGTATGATATCCGACTTGTGTGTAAGCTCGAAATCGTGTATTGTGTTGATTCGGACTTGGTGTTGGTTCAAATTTTGTAGTGTCGTGTGTCAGTGTGTAGATTGGTTCTAGCTAGGATTATAACTCGACATTTCGCTTAGTGTCGTTAAATAGTGTAAGCGTTGGTGTACGGTTTGCTCCGCCATAAGAGAGTGTGTTGACATAGTGTTTGTGAAACTTTCGAGTGTGATACTCGAGGAGTGGAGTAGGGCGAAGAGTGAGCTTCGTACCCGAACCACTATAAATCTCCGTGTCATGGTTTGATCGCTTATTTCCTTTACCTTTACTTACTTTTGATTGTTGTGTTCATGTATCGTTATATTGATATCACATAAACTTCAAATCTAAAAAATTTTCAAAACAAACTTCAAAAAGGTTTCAGAAAACATAATTAAAATGGAGAAACTATTCAACCCCCCTTCTAGTTTCTACGCATCTCTTTACTCCATTTTTTTCAATCATACCTAAGGACTTTCTAATATTAACTATG
Source organism: Artemisia argyi (assembly GCA_030686995.1). Classification (NCBI taxonomy): domain Eukaryota; kingdom Viridiplantae; phylum Streptophyta; class Magnoliopsida; order Asterales; family Asteraceae; genus Artemisia; species Artemisia argyi. The sequence goes on along the minus strand of CM060709.1, from coordinate 133,860,411 downwards.
GGTATTGTCCCTGGGTAGATCCTCCGGCTCTGGTGGATCATATGACATGAAACCTAATCTTAATCACCTTATAACTCCATGATTAACCTAGGTTGTTTCACTTTTGATCACTTACGATAAAACCAATTAGAAAATCTCTCAAAGTGTTTATTATTATAAAACAATTTTTGTTAACACTTTGAGAGTTCTGCTTTTTCAGAAATACTCCCCCTTTACATGTGCTTATAAGTTTTTAAGATAAATTTACACATGTAAGGAAAGAGTACATTTTTAAATTGATCGATTATCAGTGAACTAGACTGATTCAAGACACGTTTACATCACTAGTTAGACTATCTTGAAATTATTACCTGTCTTGGTCAAGTCCAAAGAGAATCTCTCGAAACAGTACATTCTACTCAGACAAGTTATATTCGAGACACGTTTACATCACTGGTTAGACCAACTTGAAATTATTACCCGTCCAAAACAAGTCATTTCGATTACTGACATTTTAGTTTTGTCAATTCATTGGTTAATTATGAGTCGAGCTCGTATGAGATTCCACAATTTTGTCATATTTTAATCACGTTTTGTTTTCTTCCCCTAAAAAATAGCATGTTGATGTTGTTTTTGAAAAAATGTTCTGATTAAAATGTGTTTTTTTTTGAGGTTTATGGGAAGAAACTAACAAGAACATTCCTTTTTGAACAAAGATATTTCAAATACCCCCCTTCAATATGTAAAATAACTTTTTGAGGTTTTGAATATGAGAATGAATACTTGTTCATTTGAGCAGATTATGAAAAATCTTTTGAAAAACTTTTGATTAAATCATACTCAAAAGTAAGAAGCCTTCGCTCTTTATATCAGGATTGAGGCACTAAAGCATACCCCAGGGTCCTTTCTTTACAAATTAGGGTTATGAACTGTTATATGTACATAAGCCATAGTATCACAAATAAATCTTAATCAATAATCTTACCAATTTAACCACTAACCAATCATTTCGGACGTTGAATATCAAGATCAGGAACTTTGGTCTTCCTCCTATGTAGCTCTCTAACCATCTCACCTGATCATGTCGCTTCTACCTCTATTCAATTTTGCTTATGAAGTTACGAATGGCCAGTGAATCTTTGGATTTCCATCTTTGCTTCTTCTCAGTGAAAAGCTGCTGATCCTTCAAACGAATATCCAAGCTATCTCTAACCGACTTTAGAGTATCATCATAACACTTATGGATTTTTTTCATATCCCATGAAGCAGTTGATCGTGTATTTACTCTTGTTGTTAAAACCAAATTTTGGTTCTTCCTTCATAGTATATAGTGATTCTTCATTAATTTCAGGGAGATGAAGAAGTGGTCTTGTTAAGTTCAGCTGCCGTTGATAACTCTCAACACCTAATTGAAGGTCTTCAACTCGCTCTTGAATAATGATACTTTGGATGAGGACTAGTAGTGAAGTGATGAATGCATATTGTAGCTCAGTTGAGAAGTGTCACATTTTCCCTTAAACCTTGATGAGATACATGTCTTCAATGTCGTTTAGGTTCAGATTGGGGAAGTTAGCTTCAGAGAATATATACTCCTTCTCGTCTTTTCTTTTCACAACAATTTTCTTCATGAATGCATAACCCCACTGTGCTTTAGCTTTGATGGAGATGATGGCAACAATTCTTTGCTTGTTCATGACTTCTTCCTTTGACATCTCCACCAGTTAGCAGCGATAGTAACGGAATCTAGGGGCTTCCTTATTTGGTACTCTCACACGAACATGTGTTCCATCAATTTCCCCAATACAATCTTTAAAGAAAGGATAAAACCTCTTTTTTTCATGAATTTCTTTTGGAACAACATCACCTATTGGTTGTTGAAGATATTGATCTTCTAACAATAAAAGTGCATTTAAAACTTGTAGAAAATAGAACGGGGGGTTGAATAGTTTTACCGCTTCTTTTAAACTTTCTAAAGCGTATTGCCATTTTAGGTCCGGTTAATTTACATTTGCAAATTTGTTGAATTCTACTTGTTGTGTGATATCAATTTAGCTACTAGCAAATATAAACAAACAAGTAATATAAAGAGTAGGGAAATAATACAACCAAAGAGACGCGGCGGTTTATAGTGGTTCGGCATGAAGCTCACTCCTCTGTCCTACTCCACTCCCTGAGTACCAAACTCGAGAGTTATCAATCACTATATCAACACACTCCTTCAGGCGGAGCAATCCGTACACAAGCTTACACAAGGTTTAACGACACTAAGCGGAATGTCGAGTTCTAATCCTAGCTAGAACCAATCTACACCAAGGCCCACGTGTCCATACGAACTAGCACTCTTGTCCTACTTAGATCGACACACGATCTAAGCCTTCACGTGAACGAGCACTCCCGTTCACTAGATTCTTCACACTAAGACACACTTGGATCTTCACCCAATCCAAGTCTTCACACATGACATACTTGGATCCTTTCCCAATCCAAACCTTCACACACGACACACTTAGATCCTTTCCCGATCCAAGCCTTCACACCAAAACTCAACTAAGTCCTAACCTAACCACTTAGGACATCACTCTCCTCACAACAAATACAAGAGCTAATCTAGTTACAAGACTTCTTGGATCTTCATCTTCTCCAAGTTCACACACATATATCTCCATCCTCGACTCACACACAAGTCAGAAGTATTACAATGTTTACAAAACCTATGACCGTAACACTTGTTACGTTTGTGTGTGGACACCTATAACATCTCGAATCTTCATCTACGTCGAGAGTTCTTCTCTTGCACTTTGGGAAGAGACATTGACTTTAACTTCTCAAATCTTCATCTATGTCGAGAGTTCTTCTCTTGCACTTTGCGGAAGAGGAAATCACTTATAAACATATACCGACATGTTATAGTGATCAAAGACAAAAGAAAAATAAAAAAGAAAGTTTTTGTGTGTGTGGAAGCCTATTTTCTGAAAGGGAACAGTTCAGTATTTATAGACGACAGGAAAGGAGGCGACGGTCCTTTAAACAGGCGACAATCCTTTATCACTAGGGGACCGCCGACCTCTTTAAGGGACCGTCCCGACAAGACGCTCCCATTTTGTCCTGACGTGGTGAAAACTTATCTGGTGCAAGCTGAACTGAATTGGGGGAAAAAGTAGCTGTTATAAGTTTGAATTTAAATATATTTTCTTAATAAAACATTTCTTTTAAAAAACACAAAATACTTTTGTAATATGTTTTGTCGCTCACACTTAAAAATGTAAGTTTATGAGAAAATAAAATTCTTTGATCACTTAACTAATGACGGTATAAAGTTTGTTCATACCTGAAGTGACGTTGTAGTAGCTACGTGGAAGAAACGAGCTTCCTCGATTAAAAAACTTATAAACCGTAACTTTGCGTAACATGTCTTTATATTTTGTGATTATCAAAACACGAGAAGACCGAATAATACGAATAACGTTTTTGACATTATTTGTATTAACAAAACTCTATGAAAATGCCTAATTGCTGTTGATCTGGATCGGCGATACATATTTGACACAGAACGGTTTCTCAAGTCATTTCCTATAATATGTAGAAATCTAGAAACTTACTCTTCAATCGACATACGTTGAGTTGGTTTAAAACCACCATCACGTTTTAACTTTTGACATAATATAATAAACGCATTCTCACTCATACGAATAAGGTCACGACATTTACCGCTCGTTGAAATGTTATGTAACAATTCTTCCCGTAATCTTTCTCTATGCAATATCAGCTCTAAGGTAGGCAAGCCAAAACACTTTTTTTTTTTTGAAGTCGGTGATATGTAATAAATGTTAAAGCTAGACAAATTAGTTGAATCACTGCTAACTGTTCAGTAAACAACAAAAGATGCAGGTCCTTTATTGTATACCTGGGTGGCAAATAAAATGAACTTAATTCTAATGAGACTAACATAAGAACATTTGTGGACGCTAGTAAACTAATTCCTTCACTGTCACTTTCTTGAATTTTATCATTTGCAATAGCACATTGGTTGACATAAACATTAGTATCTAACTGATGCATCATCTAGAAAACATGTAAAATATTAATAACATATCGTATGTTAAATCTAATAATAGTATAACACATTTTTTTTAAAGAAAAGCTATAGTATAACACATTTAATGGGAAATGAGAGCACACAACAATCAATTAATCACCAACTGTTGCAAGTTGCAACCTAAAAAGCTTATAACAAAATAAAAATGCAAGTTATAACATATTTAATGGGAAATGAGAGCACAAAACAAAATCACTTTGTCCATTTGCACTCTTGGCTTCTCAAGTTGATACCATCATCTACTTTAAACACACATAACAAACATAATGAAGTCAAATACAAAAAATCAAATTGGTATATTGGTAAAAAAAAAAGGATAACAATGGTCCAATTTTAACAAACTCAGTAGCACAATAAAGAGTTTAGCACATACATTTCACATAACGAGCAGGGTAGCCCGCGCGATGATGCGGGAATGTTCATTTTTGAGGGAAAAATTCTAATATGTTATATTCTTTATGCGGCATACATCATTTTGTTGAGTTTATTTTTTTTTTTAATTTATTTTTTTAATTCGGTCTATTATTTTGAAATTCGTCACATACACACATCTGTTTTGCAATAGATAGTGTTGCAAAAAAGTTAGTCATTATCGTGTTTTCCGTAGTTGAATGTAATAGTATAAATCACTTTCGGAGGTTTCACTCGTATAAAAAAAATAGGTTGTTAAAAATTGTGCATAACATTTTTTTTACCTATTTTTTTAAAAATATATGTGGTTTACAATTTTTTTTTTCTTCTTTATTTAATTTTTTTGTGTTCCTAGTAAATGTGTAAATATAAAATGTTTGGGCTGTTTTTTTTTTTTTTTTTTTTTTTTTTTTTTTTTTTTTTTGGCCTTTGTCACGTGTGGGCTGCTCTAAGTGGGGTTTTTAAGACACGGGTTATTATACCCATTAATTCGGGTTAAACAAATTTGGGGATAACACTCAGAAAATCTAGGGTTTTCTATTCGTTTGTAATAAACGCTCCATAAAAAATTCTCTTCTTGTAAAAAGGTTTATTGATCGAGAAATATGGGCCATAAATTTCCAAAACACTAACGATTGGACAACAAATCGGTGATAGGCGGATTGAGAGGGTTCTTCATGCCATTTTTCTTCGAGAAAAGAGGGCTTGCCAAGGTGATGTGAAAGAGTATAATGAAAGAATTGAAGAGGTTAAAGCTCGTATTGAGTATAGGCATGGAATAATTCGTGAGCTGAAGAAGTTTGGGAAGAACGTTGATTTGGATGAGTATATGGTTGATTAAAAGTCTGCGGAGCAAGATGATTTCGGTGAATTAGGTTGGCTTACTCAGAGGAGCTTTGCTACGTCTTTGCGTGCTGGTGAGAAATCTAAGACTATAAAGAAACTTAGTAAATTGAAATAAGGTCGTTTGTGCTTGGTCCTTTCCTTTGGTCGAATATGGTTAAATGTAGTCTTCTTTTGTGTTTTTATGTTTGGTAAGAATGGTAAAATCAGCTGTTAGTTGTTTGAGAATCATGTAGTTGGTGTATGTTCTATGTTTTGAATGTCTTAAATTTCCAGTGTACCTGGAATTTGGTGGATTTTAATGGTGATATAAATAAAGTTATAACTTCTTATGGTTTGTATTTTGTTTGCAATTTTTTTTATGTTAAAGTTGTTTTAATTGTCAAATTTTTTGATTAAATTATCTAGGTAGATATGTGTTAGCAGTATTCTTATTTAGTGTTGGCTAATTTATTGTACAGAAGTAAACATTGTTTCTGATAAATTGGTTAGCTAGAGTTGTTTAGGTTTGTCATGTATACATTGGTTAATGTATATTCTTAGATCAAATGGTTATACAGGTTAGGTAAGGAAGTTAGTATTTGTTTGTGTATGTGTAAAATACATTTTCCCAATCACAGTTATTAAGAGAAAGTGAAATCAGATAAGGAAGAGTGTATTTGCAGATTCTTGGTCTGCGCCTCTTTTTATTTCCTCTGATTGCGTTATTTGTTATATCAGATTTTTTTTGGCACTATCTTCGAATTTACGTTTATTTGTAGGTCTACGTTTTGAACTCCCTGTGAGTAAAAATGTAGTTAAAGTATCAGTAAATATGAAATAATTTATTTATTTATTTATTTTGTCAGAATACATTTGTTGATAGAGTGACACTATTACACACCTTCGATCTGTGTGGTTGCAACATTTTCATTCAACTCTGTTATGCCATAATGATTGTGCCAGTGATCATCTTTTACAGGTTAGTGTTGAATTCTGTAGTCGATCTGTTATCCGTGTTACCATATGAATAACTTCCATTAGCAACAATTTTTGATAAACCTGCCATGGTTAAAAAAACCTTTAAAGCCAAAAAAAATAAAAAATAAAATAATAATAATAATAAATGCATATAATTATACAATAAAAAATAATCGGAAACAACATTTACTAAAAGAAGAAACAAATATGCTAACAATTTGGTTACCTTTATTGTTCATAGGCAAAGGTTTTAGCTTTTCAGATGGATGACATTCCATTATCAGTGTCTACTAAATGTGCTTTTGAAGGTCTGCACGTGTGTGCACCGTCATTTGACATTTGTGGCGGTCGTTTCTTTGAACATGTCATTTCTGAAAAAGGTATATCTGCTCCTGTATCACATTTAAATTATTACTAAATATTAGTAAATGTTGTAAATTATTCACTGCTATAGCAGATAATACAATTAGATTGGCAAAAAATTTTAATTGGAAGTGTTAGTGTACCTTTTTCATTGTATTGTTGATTTGTTTCTGAAAACAGGCGTTTTTTGTGTCAAATTTATACAGATACGGTGTAGATGAGATTAAACAATTATTGTCTGTAAATTGCATAGATAACCCGTTGCCTGCTTTACCGTATGAATAACTATTAGGAACAATTCCTTTTGATAAGTCTGGCATAAAAAATAATTATAAAGCAAAAAATTAGACAATACACTATTCACAATTACTGTGAGTATATTCTTTTAAAAAATATGGTGTGCTAAAATTTTGCATACCTGCAATTTGCATTTTTGAAGGTCTTTGTGCAGGTATATTATAAAATGCATCTTCAATGGATCTTTTCTTTGACATGTCATGTTTGTAGAAGCTATTTCTGTTCGTTTATTGTTGCTAATTTCTTTAGAAACAGCAGGTTGGCAATGGTGTTGATTCAAGAACAGATTTGGTATCTGTGTTTCTGAACCATCTCCTTTGATTGTTGTCACGGATGAATGTGTAAACCAACTTGTCGATGATGGCGATACATGTAAGTTTCCACCTTCATTAACTTGCAAATTCTTATTTGCTTTTTTATACACGCCATCCTTTACAAAAGTATTTGAACAAAGAAATTGTGTTTTCTGTGACGTATCATGATCTGTGTCCCCATTTTTTTTTTAAAAAAAAATCCTTTCCAAGGATTGTTATCTAATGGTATATTGGTTTTTGGATCACAAACATTGTTTGTTTTATTTTATTTTTTTTGGATCACAAACATTGTTTGTTTTATTTTTTTTAACAAACCTTTTCTAAGGATTGGTTGCAGTCTTAGTATCCATTATATAAAAACAGATATAGGCAAGGCATTTGTATACACATATACCAACAAAGCAAAGCAAATAAAATAACATGAGCATGTATTTTTTTGTAGCATGATTGCATAGATAGTTTGTGCAACAATGGAAAAAAAAATATTAGACAGAATATGCTGATATATAAATGAGATCAAATAAAAAAAAAAAAAAATAAATAAATAAATAATAAAAGAATGGACACACATAATGACTGTAAAACTTAAAAAAAAAATAAATAAAAAAATAGCTAAGGTACAGAAAATTCACCTCTCTTAAAAGTTCTTTTCTTCTATCTTTAAGTCTCCTAGACAACAAAGATACTTGTGCCTGGATTTCTTTTCTATGATTTGATGACTTGCTATAATTTTTTTTCTGCACTTGATATTGATCTCCTTCACCGACTGCTGTTTTGTTTTCTTAATTGCAGGTTTTTGATATATTTTAAGACACTAAGAGTGCGTTTAGTTGATGGAAAACACCCATGTTTTCCACAAAATGTTATGTGGAAAACAAGGAAAACAGAGATCGCGTTCAAATTATTGTTTTCCAATAAAATTCTCTATAAAACACAAAATTCCTATTTCCAACTTTAATACACAAAACTACAAAACATTTTTTTTTTGTTTTCCCCTATTTTCCATTAAAAAACCCCAAATCCGTTTTCGTCAGCTGTTTTACGTTTTCGACTAATTTTTTACGTTTTCGTCCATTTTTTTACGTTTTCGTCAGATTTTTTACGTTTTCGTCCGATTTTTTACGTTTTTGTCCGTTTTTTACGTCTTCCTCCGTTTTTTTACGTCTTCGTCCGTTTTTTACGTCTTCCTCCGTTTTTTACGTTTTCGTCAGGTTTTTTTCGTTTTCGTCCGTTTTTTTTACGTTTTTGTCAGATTTAATAAGTTTTCGTCCTATTTTTTACGTTTTCGTCTGTGTTTTACATTTTCGTCAGCTTTTTTACGTTTACGTATGATTTTTTACGTTTTCGCATGATTTTTTACGTTTTCATCCGTTTTTTCTGTTTTGGTCAGATTTTTTACGTTTTCGTAAGATTTTTTACATTTTCGTCCAATTCTTTACGTTTTCGTCTGATTTTTAAGTTTTTTTACGTTTTCGCTAGATTTTTTACGTTTTCGTCCGTTATTTTACGTTTTCGTTAGATATTTTACGTTTTCGTCTGTTTTTTTACATTTTCGTCAGCTTTTTTATGTTTACGTCTGATTTTTTACGTTTTCGCCCATTTTTTACGTTTTCGTCCGTTTTGTTCTCTTTTGGTCAGGTTTTTTAGGTTTTCGTCAGATTTTTTACATTTTCGTCCGATTCTTTACGTTTTCGTCTGATTTTTTAAGTTTTCGTCCGTTTTTTTTACGTTTTTGTTAGATTTAATAAGTTTTCGTCTGATTTTTTTCGTTTTCGTCCGTTTTTTTTACATTTTCGTCAGCTTTTTTACGTTTACGTCTGATCTTTTACGTTTTCGACCGATTTTTTACGTTTTCGTCCATTTTTTTCTGTTTTGGTCAGATTTTGTACGTTTTCGTCTGATTTTTTAAGTTTTCGTCCGTTTTTTTACGTTTTCGTCAGATTTTTTATGTTTTCATCCATTCTTTTACGTTTAAGTCAGATATTTTACGTTTTCGTCCGTTTTTTTTACGTTTTTGTCAGATTTTTTTACGTTTTCGTCAGATTTTTTACGTTTTCGTTAGACGAAACCTAAAAAAACATAAATCAAAGATGAAAACGTAAATGAAAGATGAAATCATAAAAATCAGACGAAGACGGATGTAAAGGTAAAAAAATCAGAAGAAAACGTAAAAAATCAAAAGAAAATGTAAAAATCGAAAGAAATCATAAAAAATTAAAAAAATGGACAAATGCATAAAAAATCTGAAAAAAACATATGGAAACATACAAATTAAAAAAAAAGTAAAAAAAAACGGACGAAAACGTAAGAAAATGGACAAAAACGTAAAAAATCTGGCAAAAACGTAAAAGAACGGGCGAAAACGTAAAAAAAGGGACAAAAACGTAAAAAATCTGATGAAAAATGTAAAAAATCTGACGAAAATGTAAAAAATCTGACATAAACGTAAAGAAACGGACGAAAACATTAAAAATCAGATGAAAACGTAAAAAAACAGACAAAACCGTAAAGAGACTGAAGAAAAAGTAAAATAAACGGACGAAACTGTAAAAAATATAACGAAAACGTAAAAAAACAGGCAGAAACGTAAAAAGACTGGAGAAAATGTAAAATATACTGACGAAACTGTAAAAAATCTAACGAAAACTTAAAAAACAGACGAAAACATAAAAAAACAAGCGAAAACCCAAAAAATCGGACGAAAACGTAAAAAAGCTGACGAAAATGTAAAAAAACGGATGAAAACGTAAAAAATCAGACAAAAACGTAAAAAATTAGACGAAAACGTAAAAAAACAGACAAAAACGTAAAAAAAAAACAAAAAAGAAAAAAAGAAAAACGGACAAAAATGTAAAATATCGGATGAAAACGTAAAAAAACAGACGAAAATGTTATTTGATATTATTTTTTACTGTTTTAATTCATTTATTTTCTCGTATTAGATTTTTTCAGTTATTTTATAATTTAGTTGGTTAGTTTATAATATTTGTTTTTGTGTTTTGAAGATGTTTTTATAATATTAGTAAGGTGAATAGTGAATTGAGATATAGTAACTGGAATTTCGTGCATGGAATTTCACTAGTACTCGTAATAATTTGTGCAAAAGTGCTATAGTAACTGACCCAGTCAATACTTCTTCTCCAGATTCAGTAAGTTTTATACGAGAATACACTTGAATAATATAAGGATGAAGGATCTTGAAATTTATAAGATCCAAAATTGTTAATGATGTGGGATTAAGGAACGTATAAGATACTTCTTCTCGATCTAGATTCTGTAAATTCAAACAAATTTAATATTTATATAACAAAAGAATTACACATTTTAAAATCTTTTTGAGAAATTGCTTTAGATATACGTTTGCGACATACCATCTGATTTGTACGTTTAAGTCAAAGACAACGAGGATCGACCACCACCCAACCGCCCATGTGGTGGGAAGACTTTGCAATGGTTTAGTTGTTTTCATGACCGAATGGTTTGCACAAAAATTGAAAGATTAGTTCATATTTTTCAAAACCAATTTAATGCCACAATTTTAAGCAATTGGTTCGGTTATGTGTCTCAAAATTGGCCAAGTACACCCCTAGTCTGAAAGGGCCTTAATCCAAACAGGTCCTAATATGATGCCACAATTAGAAGCAATGCAATTCTGTGTCTCAAAACCAGCCAAAGTACACCCTTAATCCAAACAGCCCCTAATCGCTACAGTCTAATCCTAACATCCCCTAATCGAAATAGTCTAATCCTAACAACCCCTAATTTGATGCCAATATTCTTAACTCTATAGTTGCCTGATCCTAACACCTCTCTATTAACCTGATACACATATTAAGTGGTATAGCAGGATAAATGTCAAATGAAATGTAATTTTGCATAAACACGAATATGCAACTATTAAAACCCAAAAAATTACTATAATGTAATGTGTAAATATACCCATAAAAAAATAAAAAATAAAACTATTTTCGGCCCAAAAACATAAAAGCTTCAACCCAATCAGATCAAACTCAGATTCTTTTTTTCTATACATCGCACTATAGACAATCACTCCCATCACTTCTACAAAACTCACACACATTACACGAACAAACAAATGATAGATAAGGGATACTAAATGACTTTCTTTTTTCTTTTTTCTTTTTTTTTTTGAACAAAGATTTCATAAAACCAAAAGCTCTCTAGCAAGGAGCTAGAAGAAAGATTACAATGGCTTATTAAGCTAAGAGTTCCAACAATTTACCTTACGACCTCTAAACTTAAGCAAAGAGAAAGAAAATAAACGAATAGAATAAAAAAGATCACTTTTCCTCGTAGGATGAGAATTAAAAGTAATGCTATTTCGATATCGCCATAAAACCCACAAAGAAGCCGCAGAAATAACATACACACGGTCTTTAGAGTCCTTTGAAGCTCTCCAATTATCTAGCCAATGTAACCAATCAAACCATGAGGAAAAAAGAGACATATTAATATCAGTCCACACTCGAATAAGGCGCCACATGCTACTAGCCATATCGCAACCAATAAAAAAAACATGATCGTTAGATTCCATACCCATGTTGCACAACGGGCATGCAAAAGAAGAAATGTCTAGCCCCCGCAAAGAGAGATTTAAACAATTAGGTAGTCTATCCAGAATGAGACGCCAGATGAAAACATTTACCTTACGAGGCAAAAGCTTAGACCATCTAGTACTAGGACTTAACGAAGGCAGTAAACTGTTGTCAATATGAGATCTTGTAGCTTGGATAGAGAAACTATCATCATCTGAAATCCTCCAAGACCAAGCATCGGGACGATTGCTCAAAGAGACATGCCCTAACTCCAAAACCAAAACTTCAAGAGCAGATTCATTTCGACTACCTATACTTTGTCTATTCCGATTCCAAACCCACTCATCATTGGATATACGATCCACAAGCACGCAATTAGCATTAGAATCTAAGTGATATAATCTGTTATATCTAGGACACAAAGGTCCGTCTCCAACCCAATTATCTTTCCAAAAACGAATAGACATACCATCACCCACCTAACGGCACAAAGTGTAGGAAGGAATGATATCGCGAGCATGTAAATTAGAATAGGAAGAAATAATAGAAGACCAAATACCACTACAGTTGCAACCTCTCGATTCTAACCTAACATCATCCCCATGTATAGCTTTTATCACTTGAACCCAAAGAGAATTCGGGTTATGAACGAAACGCCATCGCCATTTTTGAAGAAGAGCTAGATTAAAAGCTTTCAGACTGCCAATCTCTAAACCACCCTTATCAAACAACGCCAAAACATTCTCCCATTTAATCCACGCCATTTTTCGTTTATCCCCGCTACCTCCCCAAAAGAATGAATCCCGAATGGATTCTAACGTTTTGAGAACAGATTCTGGACATTTAAAGATCGACATATAATATATGACAATACTTCCTAGCACAACTTTGATAAGTGTTAAACGGCCACCAATAGAGAGCAAGTTTGCTTTCCATGAAGAAAGTTTAGCACGAAATCGGTCTATCAAAGGATGCCAATTAGCAAGAAAATTCATGTTAGAACCAATCGGTAATCCAAGGTAAGTAAAAGGAATATTATCAGAAGTGCATCCCATGTTAGAAGCCATGACTTCAATATCACTCGAGCTCACACCAAGACCATAAACATGCGACTTAGATATATTAATTTTGAGACCTGAAGCGAGATAAAAGATATGTAAGATTCTAATAATGTTGTCCATATCATGCCTATTCCAATCAGATATAATCACAACATCATCCGCATAAAAAAGATGTGATATATTGAAGCTTGTATTCCCTATCTTTGTTCCACGAAGAAGACCATTATCAACATCATCTTTTAAAGCTAAATGTAACCCTTCCATAACAACAATGAACAAGAATGGACTAAGAGGATCACCTTGGCGTAAACCACGTTTGATCGAGAATTCACTTGAGGGGGACCCGTTTACCAATACCGACGCTCGAGCCGAGTGAAGGCACATTTGAATCCAACGCCTCCATTTATCACCAAACCCAAGACTCAAAAGCATGTGGTCTAGGTATTTCCAACTAACGGTGTCAAAAGCTTTCTCGAAGTCGACTTTAAACATCATAAGTTTTTGCTTCTTCTTTTTATACCACGACATTATTTCACTAAGCATCATAGGACCGTCAAGTATTTGTCTACCCGATATGAAAGCCGACTGCTCGTGACCAATCACTTTATGAACAACTTTAGCTAATCGGTTAGCAAGAATTTTTGAAATAATTTTGTATTACATACCTATTAGAGAAATAGGCCAAAAATCTTTAATATGTATCGGATTAGCTACCTTCGGGATAAGAGTGATGAAGGACGAGTTAGCTCCTTTAGGAATCTTATACGAATCGAAAGCATTTCTCACTGCTTCTTCTACATCATCTTTGAAGAGATCCCGGTATGTCTTTAGAAAAAGAAATGAAAAACCATCCGGGCCCGGGGCTTTTTGGCTACCACAATCCCAAACTAAATGACTCATTTACAACCCAATTATCTAATCTTTTGAATTTAGCATCAAAGAATACCCGATTTTATTATTATTATTATTATTATTATTATTATTATTATTATTATTATTATTATTATTATTATTATTATTATTATTATTATTATTATTATTATTATTATTATTATTATTATTATTATTATTATTATTATTATTATTATTATTATTATTATTATTATTATTATTATTATTATTATTATTATTATTATTATTATTATTATTATTATTATTATTATTATTATTATTATTATTATTATTATTATTATTATTATTATTATTATTATTATTATTATTATTATTATTATTATTATTATTATTATTATTATTATTATTATTATTATTATTATTATTATTATTATTATTATTATTATTATTATTATTATTATTATTATTATTATTATTATTATTATTATTATTATTATTATTATTATTATTATTATTATTATTATTATTATTATTATTATTATTATTATTATTATTATTATTATTATTATTATTATTATTATTATTATTATTATTATTATTATTATTATTATTATTATTATTATTATTATTATTATTATTATTATTATTATTATTATTATTATTATTATTATTATTATTATTATTATTATTATTATTATTATTATTATTATTATTATTATTATTATTATTATTATTATTATTATTATTATTATTATTATTATTATTATTATTATTATTATTATTATTATTATTATTATTATTATTATTATTATTATTATTATTATTATTATTATTATTATTATTATTATTATTATTATTATTATTATTATTATTATTATTATTATTATTATTATTATTATTATTATTATTATTATTATTATTATTATTATTATTATTATTATTATTATTATTATTATTATTATTATTATTATTATTATTATTATTATTATTATTATTATTATTATTATTATTATTATTATTATTATTATTATTATTATTATTATTATTATTATTATTATTATTATTATTATTATTATTATTATTATTATTATTATTATTATTATTATTATTATTATTATTATTATTATTATTATTATTATTATTATTATTATTATTATTATTATTATTATTATTATTATTATTATTATTATTAGGCCAAAATGCTTTTTACTACCCCGAATTTGATTAAGTGGAACTCATACTACCCTAAAGTATTATTGGTACCTTATAGTACCTCATATTTGGTTATGTGCTTCATATACTACCCTAGTCCTGATTAATATAGTCACATGACTTTCACATGTTATACTACCGTTAGTTTTTAACGGAGAAAAATAGATGTGAAATTTAGCTAGTGACATTTGTTCCTTACTTATTTCGACAACTTTTTTTCTTGTATGTCTTCGAATATTATTGCTCACTTCTTCAATATTGATTCTAGAATAGATTATTACTTTTGAAAAGGTGCTGCATAATTTTTTTATTATCACAAGTACTGAAGTGGCACAATAAAAAAACATTTGTTAAATTTTTTTTGTCAAATTAAATTTGCACCATAAAGAAATAAAATAACACAAAAATATTAACGGATATTGCATCTATAAAAAAAAATACACTTTTCATTAATGAAATTATATTACATGACCTAAAATTGAGTGTAGCTCCTGACAACCAAGTGGTATGTCATGAGTGTGACCTAAAATTGAGTGTAAATCGTGTCACATCCGACAACCAACAAATTATACTATTACAACAATTAAAAATAAATAAATAAATAAATAAACTTTTTGACAAGTTTTCAGTTTTGACAAATTTTGATTCTAGAACATTATGTGCTAATTTTCCTATTTTCAATATAAGTGTCTCTTTTATTATATGCATGCTCAGTTAATATTTTTGTGATATTTTCATTTTTATGGTGCAAATTTAATTTAGGGGGAAAAAATCGACCAAATGTGTTTAATGGTGTCACTTTAGTACTTGTGATAATAAAAAAAATTATGCAACACATTCCAAAAGTAATAATCCATTCCAAATATTGAAGAAGTGTGTAATAATCTTCGAAGACATACAAGAAAAAAATTGTCAAAAAAAATAAGTAACAAATGTCACTTGTTAAATCTCACATCCAATTTCCTTCGTTAAGAACTAACGGTAGTATATCATGTGAAAGTCATGTTACTATAGCAACATTAACACAATAGGTGATATACGGACTCTCCCACCCTAGAGGCGATTTTGGCGACTTTTTCTACTAACCCTAATCAAATTCATTCTTATTCGATCTCTGATCTATACAATAACAATTCTGGTTTCTTGGGCTCTGATTCTCGTTGATCATTACCTTGAATCGAGTCTTGTTCCTGTTTGTTTAGTGATCGTTTAGGTTTTTTGTTAGGGTTTCGTTTTTCGTATAATCGTTATTTAGGGTTTTTAAGTCGATTTTGATTTGAATTGAATACTCAATCATTCTCAATCTATCGACTGACGTATCATGGGTTAAACTTATGTTCATCAGCGCTTATAAAACCCTAGTTTTAACTAGGGTTTGCTCGTTTGGAATAGTAGATTCCTTGTCTTTTTGCGAACTGCTTGTCTGTTTGGTTTTTTAGGTTTCGTGGTATGGAGAAATTGGGAGAGTCGAATACTATTAAGTTGCGTACTGAGGAGAATGTGGATGAGAAGAGTAATGAACTGTTCAGTCCATTTTGCTGCTACGAACTCATTGGCTTATGTGACCATGAGGAAAAAAGATGCTAGGGTTTTGCGTAAGTATGAATCTGCTGCTAACCCTAGTGGTGGGTCTGGTCTTGATGCTAAGGATGGCCAAGAAGAATTGGATACAACACATGCTAATGTACCTGCTGATGATGTTTCTCACACTGCCCCGTACTCTGATACGATGCATACTACTACTGTTGATGGTCAGGTTAGGGTATCGAGCATGGAGGGAAGTAACGTGAAAGATTCAAGTGATAATGTGGTTCCTACGGACTCGCTGCCAGTGGGCTCTACTGTTGAGGCTCTTGGTAAAGGGTCGATTAATGCCACTTCTATCAAAAGTAATCATGATTTTATTGAATTGGTGTTTAGTGTATCGCTCAAATCATCCTTGGATATTGATTTATTCCTTAAGGATATGGAAGCTGACAAATATCCAATATGGGCTAATTTGGATAGTGAGACTCGTTCAAATGTGTATGACGCTTTAAGTGGTTTGTTTGAGGCTTATGAGATTGCCAGGATGGCTAATGAAACAACTTCTAATTCTGATGAGAGTGTCAAAGATGCAACATCTATTCCTAATTCTTCTAGTTCTTTGGCTGCTGATTCAGTTTGTGAAGGTGTTAACGTTTCTACTCCACGTAAAGTGGTCGAAAAGGTTAGTACACGTCTTGAACACACCCTCTATGGCTACTTTATTGGTAATAGGATGGCGTTTCCAGTGGTTGACTACTATGTTAGAAATAATTGGGCTAAATATGGTTTGAAAAAGATTATGATGAATGCAAAAGGTTTTTTCTTTTTTAAATTCGATAATCAGGCTGGTTTAGAAGCAGTTTTGGAAGATGGCCCTTGGATGATTCGAAAATCTCCAATTATTCTCAAGAAATGGTCAATTGATACTAGATTATGTAAGGAAAAACTCACTCGTATTCCGGTATGGGTTAAGTTACATGATGTGCCTCTTCAAGTTTTTGAAGAGGAAGGTATTAGCTTGATTGCTTCATTCATCGGCAAACCTATTATGCTTGATTCTTATACGAGCTCTATATGTAAGGATTCTTGGGGTAGGAGTAGTTTTGCTAGGTGTTTAATTGAGGTTAGTTCAGAGGCTGACCTCGTAGAGGTTGTTACTATTGGTGTACCCTCTCTTATAGGGGATAGTTCTACTAAAGATACTATCCGAGTTGAGTATGAATGGAGGCCTCCCAGGTGTACGTTATGCAAGGTTTTTGGCCATATCCATGATCATTTTCCTAATAAAGTGGTCAATCATCTTGTTGTTACTACTTCAAATGTTGATAATCTTTCTACTGTGCCTACCAATGATGGTTTCCAAGAGGTGACTCATAAGAAGAAAAAAGGTAAAGCCGAGTCTGCTAAAGGTAGTCATTTTGCTAGTACTTCAATCAAACATAATTTCAGGTATGAGCCAAAGATGACTACTAGTGAACCAAAGAAGGGAGCTAATATTCGGCCTAAAGTGCATACAATGTCGTCTAAGTTGAAGTCTACTGGTCCCACTTCTAAGGAAGGTATTGTTACTACATCTAATTCTTATGCTGCATTGGTGAACGATGATGAGGAATATGGAGAACATGTCACACATGTGAATGAAGATTTTGCTAATCCAAATAAAGGTGGAAGTTCATCTTTCACGCTAGCTGTTGGTTAGCTTGTTTGTGTTATTTCTTGAGTTGTTAGTGCTTATGGCATCTCATAAGCACTAGTTATTTTTATGCTCTTTAGCTATCTACCTTATTATGTAAGCTTTATTGCCTATGTAACGGGCTGAGATATGGGATTTCACCCATATCCTTTTGTACTTAAACGTTTTTTGGTTTAATATATTTACCAGGGTGCAGGATTACTCCTCTTTACCCAAAAAAGAAAGTCATGTTACTATATATTAATTAGGGATAGGGTAGTATATGAACCAATAACCAAATATGAGGTACTATAAGGTACCAATAATACTTTATGGTAGTAAGAGTTCCAGTTGATTAAATTCGGGATATTAAAAACCATTTTGGCATTATTATTATTATTATTATTATTATTATTGTTATTATTATTATTATTATTATTTACATGCGTCACATGTTACATGTAAATGAACATTTTAGATTTACATTTTTATTTTTTAATATTAGCCGGCACCATGCGTGGTTAGATAATTTAAAGGGCTAAATTTGAGACTAGCCCATCGCTCAAAGTGGCGGGTTTTTTTAGACCCACTTTAGTTGGTTTCTAGAAATAGACCAAGCGACTTGGGATTTAATATAAAAGCGACATATGGCACAAAAAAGTCACTCCACATCATTTTGTGTCATACATGTGCAAGTTCTAAGTAGGGGTACCTTTTGAGCGACATGTCTACAGCGACTTTTTAAAGTTTGAGCGAACTTCTATTTTGTATTTTTTGGCCAAAATAGTCAAACTTTGATTGATATTATTTTAATCTTTTTGTCCATTCCCAATGTTGAGCAAGCTAGCGACTAACTTTGAGCCATTTTTTTTGCAAGTTTACTATTCATTATCTTTTTCACTTCCCATCACTACCACCCTCTACCAGCACACAACCATCACCACTAACCTCCACCACCACCACCACACAACTACCACCACCACCATTAATTTTGTATTCATTTTGCAGATTACCATTCATTTTATATACATTAATTTTGTAAATAACTAATTAATTCAACTCAGATCCAACACATGTCAAACCAAATCTTTCAAATCACAAAACTATAATCTCAATAAAAAAAATCACTCACTTCTGCAACACTCTTACCACACAACCATCACCACGGCAATATCTACATTCTTTTTCAATTTGTTCAGTAACTTTTCATTTTTAGCAATGATTTTAGATCCCCAAATTATTCAATTTTATGGATACAAGTATAACGATAGAACACGACACTGCACGGGTAAATCCAAAAACCACCGAAAGTGATAGGTGAACACTTGGATTAGTTTTCCAAATAGAAGGTAGCTTGTCCAAGTACTATACATCAACCCTTGGATTAGATTTCCCAACAGAACACGACACTAAATTAAGGAACTTTTTCTCAAAAAGATTAATTTTAGTCAAAATTTCTCCATCACTAACTTTGAATGAAAACCAACTTTTTATATTAGGTTAACAAAACTCCTGCTTGAACTTGGAAGATCCATTCTTAGTGCTTTACATCTCTCCTACTATCAATGCTTTTGGATCGGTGAGAGTGTTGCGGAAGGGAGTGATTTTTTTTTTCTTTTTTTTTATTGAGATTATGGTTTTGTGATTTGAAGGATTTGGTTCGACATGTGTTGTATCTGGGTTGTGTTAATTAGTTAAAAGAATATCAAATTTACAAAACTAATGTATATAAAATGAATAGTAATCTGTAAAATGAATACAAAATTAGTGGTGGTTGTGTGGTGGTAGAGGTTGGTGGTGATAGGAAGTGAAAAAGTTAATGAATAATAAACTTGCAAAAAATCGCTCAAAGTTAGTTGTTAGGTTGCTCAATATTGGAAAGTGGCAAAAAGATTAAAATAATATTAATCGAATTTTGACTATTTTGACATAAAAAGACAAAATATAAGGTTGCTCAAACTTTAAAATGTCGTTGGAGATACGTCGCTCAAAAGATACCCCTACTTAGGCCTTGCACATGTATAACACAAATGATTAGGAGCGACTTTTTTTGGTGTCACATGTCGGCTTAATATTAACTCCGAAAGTCCCACGATCAATTTTAATAAACCAACTAAAGTGGGTTAAAAAAGCCGCCACTTTGAGCGACATGGCCATTTGCCTAATTTAAACTACAATAGATTCTAAAAATGGTTATCATGTTATGTATGATTTCATGAATATAATAAAGCATGTAATACTAAGCAATTCTTATTATAAATACAACTAACGTAGTCTATATCTCGATCTCATTCTAAACTCAATTTTATAAAAACAAACTACTACGTACGTACTCATACACAATGACTTCTTCCTCGTTAGATCAATCGCTGCTTCCATTACGAGCCATCCCTGGTGACTATGGCGTACCGTTCTTCGGTCCAATAAAGGACCGATACGACTACTTTTACAACCAAGGTGAAGACGAGTTTTTCAAAACTCGTATCGCCAAATACAAATCAACCATTTTTCGTACCAACATGCCACCGGGACCATTTATTTCTTCCAACTCCAAAGTCGTTACGGTTCTTGATTCCAAAAGTTTTCCTATTTTATTTGACATTTCTAAAGTCGAAAAAAGGAACATTTTTGACGGCACTTACATGCCGTCGACCTCCTTTTTTGGCGGTTATCGTGTTTGTGCTTTTCTCGATCCGTCCGAACCTAACCACCGAGTACTTAAATCATTCTGCATGAACTTCCTTTTCTTATCTCGCGATAAAGTCATTCCTTATATGCGGACGGGCTTATCCGAGATGTTTTCAAAACTCGAGGGCGAGATTAGTGACGGATTGCAGGCGAATTTCAATGTTCATAGTGATAACATGGCTTTCGACTTCTTTTTCCGTCTCTCTACTGGAGTTTATCCTTCAGAGACAGACCTGAAGTCGAAAGGCCCACGAATAACAAGCACATGGTTAGCTCTTCAGCTCGCGCCCATAATGTCATTTGGACTTAAATACGTGCCTAATTTCATAGACGATTTAATCCATACGTTCCGATTACCATTTTGCCTGACAAAATCAGGTTACAAGGAATTCTACAAGGCTGTTTATAATTCCGCAACGTCTTTACTAGACGAGGCGGAGAAAACAGGAATTAGTCGTGAAGAAGCATGTCATAATATAATTTTCTTAATTGGTTTTAACGGCTTTGGCGGTATGAAGGTCGTGTTCCCAGGTTTGCTAATATGGGTTGGCTCCGCGGGAGAGAGTCTACATAATCGACTTGTGGACGAGATTCGATCCGTGGTCAAAGAAGAAGGTGGTGTCACGTTTTCTGCCTTAGAAAAAATGTCGTTAGTGAAATCAGTTGTTTACGAGGCATTTAGGATCGAACCGCCTGTCCCTTACGAATATGCGAAAGCTAAAGAGAATTTGGTAGTCGAGAGCCACGACGCAAGGTTTGAGATTAAGAAAGGTGAGACAATTTTCGGGTTCCAAACGTTTGCTACTAAGGATCCGAAAGTGTTTGATAATCCTGATGTTTTTATCGCGGATAGATTTGTTGGTGATGGTGAGAAGTTGTTAAAATACGTGTACTGGTCGAATGCACGTGAAACAGATAATCCGACTCTGGATGATAAGCAGTGTCCCGGTAAGGATTTGGTCGTGTTGTGTAGCCGAATGATCTTGGTCGAATTTTTTCTTCGATATGACACTTTTACAGTGGAGGTCGGGAAATTACTATTAGGCTCATCAGTTAAGATCACATCGTTCACAAAAGCCTCTTGATCTTTACCCGACAAAATTCTCTCATGTTGGATATGAATTTAACATGCATGACTCTTCATGCTCATGCAATGGTGCGAGAGAATTAGCATTAATACTACATAGAATTTTTATCAAAAGTTTGTATAAGATAATAATGGTATTCATCATCCTAAATCTTATTTTAACAACTCAGCCATCTTTTAAATTTATGTAAGAAAATTAAAACTGTTTATTTGTTTAAAAAAATCATGTTAAAGAAGAGAGAAATTTGGTCATAGTCGTACTTTTATTGGAGTAATAATTGGCTTGCTTTTCATTAACACGTCAATTACAATATATAAGTGGTTGAGGATTATTTTAGAATCAAACTTAAATGGGCTAAGCTATTAACTAATAATAAAGCACAAAGTAGGCTTGAACAAATATCGTCTCACACGCCCCCGCAGTTTGAGCCGTAGAGGACCAAACACTCAAACTGGAACAAAAGATACTCCTCAAAAAGCGCAGATGGCAAACCTTTAGTAAAAATGTCAGCATACTGATAACGGGATGACACATGAAGAATACAAACAATCATTAAGGATGGAAAGTCATTGGCAAGGGTATTAGGAAAGGTGACTTATATGTCATGAAAATAGGTAATAGGTCTAGTGACAGTATATGCTTGGCTACGGTTAATGATAATTCTACATTGTGGCATAGAAGATTAGGTCACGCAAATATGCGTCTGCTACAATCATTAGCTCTAAGGATTTAGTTAGGAATCTACCGAAACTTAGGTTTGACCAACACTTCTGTGATGCTTGCAAAGTTGGAAAACAAGCCCACTCTAGCCACAAACCTAAGAATGTAGTCTCAACCTCCAGATGCTTAGAACTCCTTCACATGGATCTCTTCGGTCCATCCGCCGTATGGAGATACGGAGGAAACCTTTACACCTTAGTAATCGTAGACGATTAATCTAGGTATACTTGGACTAGATTTCTTAAGAACAAGACAGAAGCCTTTGAGCAGTTCAAAACATTTAGCAAGAAAATTCAAAATCAACTAGGATCTTCCATAGTTTCCATTAGAACGAACCATGGTAGGGAATTTGATAATGAAGTGCAATTCGGAGTTTATTGTAATGCTAATGGTATTACTCACAATTTCTCGACTCCTCGCACTCCACAATCAAATGGGGTAGTTGAAAGGAAAAATCGTACTCTACAAGAAATGAGTAGAACAATGTTAAACAAACAATCCGTCCCTCAAAAATTTTGGTGTAATGTCGTAGACACCTCCACATATATACTTAATAGGATTCTCATTAGGCCAATATTAGGAAAAACCCCATATTAAATCTCGAGAGGTAGAAAAACTATTCTAGATTACTTCAAAGTTTTTGGAAGCAAATGCTTCATACTAAACACTAAGAAATATCTCACCATATTTGACCCAAAGTCTTACAAAGATGTATTTTGACCCGATTTCATTGTTGGGATCCGAGTTGCTCCATTCAGGTACAACTATACACTGGTATCTAACTAAGAGTGTGAAAGTAGTACTTTAGAAGATTCTGCAACTAGCATACAATCTTTAGGAATATGTTTAATTTTTATCTGTAGATTTGTAACTTACAAACTTGAGTATCCAACTAGTTGTGAGAATTGTTCTTTATTTGGTCAAGATAGTAATTACTTATCGACCTTCGTGTCACTATATGCAATCCAATGTGAACCTAAAGACAAAAAGCTTCGATTTTTAATCGAATTTCAAGACAGACGGTTTACTCCATATGACCAATCATTCAATCCTAACATATCGTTGATTGGAGAGGGACATGGAATGGAACAAAAGAGCTCTTGTGCATAACCGCTTGTCATATCTTGAATCAAAGTAATCCATTGGGTAGTGCTTGTCATATTTGATAAGTATGAGTCTTGTATTTCTGGGAAGATGACTAAGAAACTTTTTCATAGCAATATGGAAAGAGCTTCAGATCTACTTGGTTTGATACATACTGATGTGTGTGGACCACTTAGGCATGTGTCAAGGAGAGGTGTTGTTTACTTCTTAACTTTTATAGATGATTTCAGCCGTTATGGTTATGTTTATTTACTTAAACATAAAAATGAGGTGTTTGAAACATTTAAAGTTTTCAAAGCAGAAGTAGAGTTGCAATTAGGAAAGAAGATTAAAGCTCTTCGTTCTGATCGAGGTGGTGAATACCTTAGTCAAGATTTCAAAGATTTCTTAACTGAGAATGGAATTGTCCAGAATCTCACATCTCCATATACTCCACAACAAAATGGTGTATCTGAGAGAAGGAATCGTACATTGTTGGACATGGTTCGATCAATGTATAATCTTACTAATCTTCCTTTGTCTTTTTTGGGATTATGCTCTTGAATCAGCTGTTCGCATTTTGAATATGGTTCCCACAAAGAAGGTTGATAAGACACCATATTAGATATGGACTGGAAAAGCTCTGAACTTGTCTTATTTAAAGGTCTGGGGTTGTGAGGCGCATGTTAAACGTGACTCACAAGATAAACTCAAACAAAGATCTGTAAAGTGCATTTTTGTAGGATACCCAAAGGAAACAATGGGTTACTACTTTTACTACCCACCTAAGAACAAAGTGTTTGTTGCTAGGTATAAAGACTTTCTTGAAAGTGATCTTGTATCTCAAGAAGTCAGTGGGAGAGTCTATGATCTAGAATATGATCAAGATAATTCATTACCTTCAGAAAACACTAGCACACTTCCTGTAGAACCTGAAAGTCTGGGTCCTCCACCGGAAGTTGAAGTAGTTCCCATTCGCAAGTCTTCTAGACATGTGAAAGCTCCTGACCGTCTATGTCTTAATGTATAGGTTGAGGAAACTATACTAGGGGATCTTAATAAACCTACTAGTTATAGAGCTGCCATTAATAGTCCTGAAATGGAAAAATGGAAAGCTGCTATGAATAGGGAAATACAATTCATGAATGATAATGAAGTCTGGATTGAAGTAGACCTTCCTCCTGGTGCCAAGGTAGTTGGGAGTAAATGGATCTACAAGATTAAAACTGACATGGATGGAAATGCTCACACCTATAAGGCTCGTCTGGTTGCTAAAGGTTTTACTCAAACTTTTGGAATTGATTACGAGGAGACTTTTTCTCCTGTAGCAGACATAAGAGCTATTAGGATTCTCATAGCTATAGCAGCGTACTATGACTATGAGATATGGCAAATGGATGTGAAAACCGCTTTCTTAAATGATCATCTAGATGAAGACATCTATATGGCACAACCAGAAGGGTTTGAAAATCCAAAGTTTCCAAATTGTGTATGCAAACTTCAAAGATCCATTTATGGATTGAAGCAAGAATCACGACAAAGAGATTTGATGCTGAGATCAAAAAGTATGGATTTACTCAGAATCTTGATGAGCCATGTGTGTATCACAAAGCTAGTGGGAATGATAATGTAATTTTCCTAATTTTATATGTTGATGACATATTGTTCATGGAAAAAGACATTCCAAGTTTGCATACATTCTGGGAATCAAAATCTATTGATAATGTAATTTTCTATGAAAGATTTAGGAGAAGCTGCATACATTCTAGGAATCAAAATCTATAGAGATAGATCAAGGCGGTTAATTGGATTAAGTCAAAGTGCTTACATTGACAAAGTATTGAAAAGATTCAATATGCAAAATTCCAAGAAAGGATATTTGCCGATGGAAGTAAAACATGGCTTATGTGATGAGTTTTATGCTTCAACACCTGCTGAGGTGGCTCGCATGAGTAAAGTTCTTTATGCTTCGGTTGTAGGATCAATTATGTATGCGGTAAAATGCACAAGGCCAGATGTGGCGTTTGCTCAAAATATCACCAGTCAATTTCAACAGAATCCAGATGAAAAACATTGGATTACTGTTAAGCATATTCTTAAGTATTTAAGAAATACAAGAGATATTCTTTTGGTATATGGTGGAGAACCAGCTGCAGAACTTGGTGTTACAGGTTTCTGTGATGCGTCCTTTCAAAGTAATAAAGATGATTCGAAGTCTCAGACGGGTTATGTCTTTGTTATCAATGGAGGAGCAGTAGACTGGAAGAGCAAGAAGCAGAGTATGATTGCGATGTCTGCAACAGATGCTTAATACATTGCTGCTTCAGAAGATGCTATGGAGGCTGTTTGGATTAGGAAATTCATTTCAGGGCTTGGTGATGCCTTCAATTGAATTACCTATTAATATGTATTGTGACAATTCTGCTGCAATCATATTTGCCAATGAACCTGGAGTCATGAGAGGCACCAGACATTTTCTACGGAAGTATCACTTTGTTCGAGAAAAGGTTAACGAAGGTGAAATAAATCTGCTGAAAGTTCACACAGATGATAACTTAGCTGATCCATTCACTAAGGCTTTGGCAAAAGAAAAGCTTAATGAATTAGCCAAAGGAATTAGGCTTAAATTAGCTAGTAGTTTCATGCATAACTGTGATTAGTATTTGGATAAAGGATATTGTAAATAATTATTATTTTAATGAAATAAAGTATATTGGTATGTTTATTTCTATTATTAATTATTGTTGTCCTATTTTTGCATGTTTAAATCCATGAATAAAAGTTATTCTAAATTGTCCGTTGTCAGTTAATAATATGAGAATATTATTAAATTAAGACAAATCTGAAGGTTGGTATAATATACTTAAAGTATATTGATGCGTAGACATGTCATTTCAGATGATATTCGATGATACTGAATATAGGACTTATCCTAACTATATGATGTTACTTTATAGATTTTGTCATTAAGTAAATCATAAGAAGTTATCCTCAGACTTGAGATACAAGATAACCGTCATAAATGTAGTACATTTTTGTGGAACAACTTAACGCTATACGTAACTGGTAGTCATAAGGGTTGTTTTCGGAAGTGTTACGAAGTTTGTGTGTTTTGCTTTTAGTCAATATAGAATTTGTTCCTTCAAATTAATTTTGAAGTTTAATACTGTTGGGCCCCTCGTAGGGTTGTCAAGGTGTTTGCGTGGCCACGCCCAAGGTCTTTCCTGAAATGTTCAACGATTTGGTAATCTTGTCAATCACTAACAACGAGAAACAGAATGGTTAAATAAGGAATGACCTAGATCTATATCCTTATTAACGTGGTATTAGAAACAAAGGGATAATAATAATGAAGAATCATTAAAAGGTTTTCCAGGAGCCTTACTCGAGTTGTACTAGAGGCATCGGCGTGTTGCAAGACGCTAACCGATGTGATCACACTATTATGATATGTCTAAGTGGAAGCTGTTAGTTTTATAGACGATAAAATAATAGTTGTGTGTTAGGATCGAACTCGAGATCGCAGGATTGCACACATTACGTATGAAGAGTAAAAGAATAATTATTTATAAATGTTATATGTAATTATTAATAAACACAAAACTAGTAACGACCGTTAGTATTTAACGGAGAATGATTAACGACCGTTAGACGAAGATTAGGAAAGTAATACTTGTGAATAATTGGAAACAATAGAAGGTTCCGGAATCCCCTTGGGGAGGCTATGACCGATCGGCCAAGGGAGGGATTCCACCTCCTTTGTGCCTTGAGCTCCAAGTTTCCACAAGTATATAAACACCTCATGGGTTATTGTTTTCTCATAACTTGTACACACATAATAGGTGTTTTTATTTCTCTTCTCTTGTCCTCAAAATCGATCCATCATCAAAACCCTTTAAGGGATTCGATTTTCATAGGCTCAAAAAATTTGTGTTTAATTTACTTGCATAAACTTTTACTTGAATTAGTACGTGTGTACAAGAACGCGATTCAAACACACTATTGTTTGATTCTTGAATTGAATTACAAAAGAGGTAAGGGGTAATTCTTATAATCCACATAAACCCTAATTAGGGTTCTTGATTTGAAGATTGCATATGATTCTTGTTCGGGCTAGAATCACAAAAATATGTTTACTTTTATATTTGATTAATTAATTAAATATTATATGATCTTGTAATTGCTTCCGCTATGCTCACTTGATGTGTTTGATGTATTTATATGATTGTCATGATATTATAATTCCAACAGATACCATCTACTTTTAACACACATATAACAAACATAATGAAGTCAAATACAAAAAATCAAATTAGTATATTGGTCAAAAAAGGATAACAATGGTCCAATTTTAACAAACTCAGTAGCACAATAAAGAGTTTAGCGCATACTTTTCACATAATAATCAATGAAAAAACACCCAAATTGTCTAATTAAAACCCAAATGGGTCTAATTAACCCCCCCCCCCCCCCCCCCCCCAATTGTCATTGTTCATCAACAGAAGATAAATTAACACTAAATTAAACACATAAAAACGTAGAAGCATAAGGTAGTTGATCGTTAATAAATTAGATCTCCAATCAAGAGTTGAGATCCATAAAGAACTCATACATGCCATAGAACCTATCAACCAATTATAGCCACCAATTTATATTTTCCACATTTTTTTTAAAACAACATATCTTGCAAACGGTAATTTTCAAACTACAAAAAAAAAAAAAAAAAAAAAAAAAAAAAAAAAATCATCGCGACGAGAATTAAATGATCTTTCTATAGATATGCATTGTTATATATTTACGAAGAACTTTTTTTTAATTTCCGCCCAGAAAGAATCATATATGATTCGTAAAGATCATATATGATTCGTAAAAAATCATATACGATTCGATTCTTACAAATCATATATGATTCTTACGAATCATATATGATTTGTTAAAATCGAATCATATATGATTCTTACGAATCATATATGATTTTTCTGGGCGAAAAAAAAAAGTTTATCGAAAAAAAAGTTTCGTCGAAAGTATATAACAATGCATGTCTATAGATAATTTAATTCTCGTCGCGATGATATTTTTTTTGTAGCTTGACGATTTACGGTTTGCGAAATATTTAAGTTTTAAAAAAAATGTGAAAGTTTATTTTTTTATTTTGATAAAAAAAATAAATGGCTACGATTGTTTGATGAGTTATATGGTAAAAATTGGATATATAAAGAACTTTTGGCTTTCAATCAAACAATACAAAAAGGATAGCAATAAATGATATATGGTCAAATATTGAATCATTATAGTAATGGTTGAAAGAATAAAAAATTAAAAACGATTTAAGGTTTGTGGGAATCGCATGATCGCCATAATCGCCTTAGGGTAGGAGGGTTTGTTTTGTTAATTACTATAAAAAAAAAACTATTGTTATTATCTTCTCGAGAGGACTGTGGCTGAATTTTGTACGTGATTAATGTTGTAAATTCATTATATAACTAGTACTCGTAATAATTTGTGCAAAAGTGCTATATTGACTGACCCGGTCAATACTTTTTCTCTAGATTCAGTAAGTTCATACGAGACTACACTTGAATAATATAAGGATGAAGGATCTTGAAATTTATAAGATCCAAAACTGTTAATGATGTGGTATTAAGGAATGTATAAGTTACTTCTTCTCTATATTTTGTAAATTCAAACGAATTTAATATTTATATAACAAAAGAATTACACATTTTAAAATCTTTTTGAGAAATTGCTTTAGATATACTTTCGCGACATACATCTGATTTGTACGTTTAAGTCAAAGACAACGAGGATCGACCACCACCCAACCGCCCATGTGGTGGGAAGACTTTGCAATGGTTTAGTCGTTTTCATGACCGAATGGTTAGCACAAAAATTGAAAGATTAGTTCATATTTTTCAAAACCAATTTAATGCCACAATTTTAAGCAATTGGTTCGGTTATGTGTCTCAAAATTGGCCAAGTACACCCCTAGTCCAAACAGGGCCTAATCCAAACAGGTCCTAATATGATGCCACAAATAGAAGCAATGCAATTCTGTGTCTCAAAACCAGCCAAAATACACCCCTAATCCAAACAGTCCCTAATCACAACAGTCTAATCATAACATCCCCTAATCGAAATAGTCTAATCCTAACAACCCCTAATTTGATGTCACTATTCTTAACTCTATAGTTGCCTGATCCTAACACCTCTCTATTAACCTGATACACATATTAAGTGGTATAGCAGGATAAATCTCAAATGAAATGTAATTTTGCATAAACACAAATATGCAACTATTAAAACCCAAAAAATTACTATAATGTAATTTGTAAATATCCATGTCAAATTAAAATAATAATAATAATAATAATAATAATAATAATAATAATAATAATAATAATAATAATAATAATAACAAAAAATAAAAATAAAAATACCAACTATTTTCGGCCCAAAAACACAAGCTTCAACCCAATCAGATCAAACTCCTATTCTTTTTTTATATATATACATCGCACTATAGACAATCACTCCCATCACTTCTGCAAAACTCACACACATTAGACCAACGAACAAAAGATAGATAGGGGATACTAAATTACTCATTTACAAACCAATTATCTAATCTTTTGAATTTAGCATCAAAGAATACCCGATTTTATTATTATTATTATTATTATTATTATTATTTTTTTTTTTATTTTTTTTTTATTATTATTATTTTTTTTTTTTACATTTTTAATATTAGCCGGCACCATGCGTAGTTAGATAATTTAAAGCGCTAAATTTTTGAGACTAACCCCATCGCTCAAAGTGGCGGGGTTTTTTAGACCCACTTTAGTTGGTTTCTTGAAATAGAACAAGCGACTTGCGACTTGATATAAATGCGATATGTGGCACAAAAAAGTCGCTCCACATCATTTTGTATCATGCATGTGCAAGGCCTAAGTAGGGGTACCTTTTGAGCGACGTGTCTACAACGACTTTTTAAAGATTGAGCGACCTTCTATTTTGTCTTTTTCGGCCAAAATAGTCAAACTTCGAATAATATTATTTTAATATTTTTGTCCTTTCCCAATGTTGAGCAACCTAGCCACTAACTTTGAGTGATTTTTTGCAAGTTTACTATTCATTATCTTTTTCACTTCCCATCACCACCACCCTCTACCACCACACAACCATCACTGCTACCCTCCACCATCACCACCATTAATTTTGTATTCATTTTGCAGATTACCATTCATTTTATATACATTAATTTTGTAAATTTGATATTCTTTTAACTAATTAACACAACCTAGATCCTAACACATGTCGAACCAAATCTTTCAAATCACAAAACCATAATCTCAATAATAAATAAAAAAAAAAAAAAAAAAAAAAAAAAAAAAAAAAATCACTCACTTCCGCAACACTCTTACCACACAACCATCACCACGGCCATGTCTACATTCTTTTTCAATTTGTTCGGTAACTTTTCATTTTTAGCAAATGATTTTAGATCCCCAAATTATTCATTTTTATGGATAAGAACACGACACTGCACAGGTAAATCCAAAAACCACCGAAAGTGATAGGTGAACATTTGGATTAGATTTCCAAATAGAAGGTAACTTGTCCAAGTACTATACATCAACCTTTGGATTAGATTTCCTAATAGAACACGACACTAAATTAAGGAACTTTTTCTCGAAAAGAATAATTTTAGTCAAAATTTCTCCATCACTAACTTTGAATGAAAACCAACATTTAATATTAGGTTAACAAAACTCCTGCTTGAACTTGGAAGATCCATTCTTAGTGTTTTACATCTCTCCCACTATCAATGCTTTTGGATCGGTGAGAGTGTTGCGGAAGGGAGTGATTTTTTTTTATTGAGATTATGGTTTTGTGATTTGAAGAATTTGGTTCGACATGTATTGTATCTGGGTTGTGTTAATTAGTTAAAAGAATATCAAATTTACAAAATTAATGTAGGTAAAATGAATAGTAATCTACAAAATGAATACGAAATTAATGGTGGTGGTGGTGGGTGTGTGGTGGTGATGGGAAGTGAAAAAGATAATGAATAATAAACTTGCAAAAAATCGCTCAAAGTTAGTCGCTAGGTTAATCAACATTGAGAAGGGGCAAAAAAATTAAAATAATATTAATCGAAGTTTAATTATTTTGACAGAAAAAGACAAAATAAAAGGTTGCTCAAACTTTAAAAAGTCGCTGGAGATACGTCGCTCAAAAAATACCCCTAATTAGGCCTTGCACATATATAACACAAATGATTAGGAGCAACTTTTTTGGTGCCACATGTCGGCTTAATATTAACTTCACAAGTCGCTGGATCAATTTTAATAAACCAACTAAAGTGGTTCTAAAAAAGCCGCCACTTTGAGTGACATGGCCATTTGCCTAATTTAAACTACAATAGATTCTAAAAATGGTTATCGTGTTATGATTTCATGAATATAATAAAGCATGTAATACTATGCAATTCTTATTATAAATACAACTAACGTAGTCTATATCTCGATCTCATTCTAAACTCAATTTTATAAAAACAAACTACTACGTACGTACTCATACACAATGACTTCTTCCTCGTTAGATCAATCTATGCTTCCATTACGAGCCATCCCTGGTGACTATGGCGTACCATTCTTCGGTCCAATAAAGGACCGATACGACTACTTTTACAACCAAGGTGAAGACGAGTTTTTCAAAACTCGTATCGCCAAATACAAATCAACCATTTTTCGTACCAACATGCCACCGGGACCATTTATTTCTTCCAACTCCAAAGTCGTTACGGTTCTTGATTCCAAAAGTTTTCCTATTTTATTCGACATTTCTAAAGTCGAAAAAAGGAACATTTTTGACGGCACTTACATGCCGTCGACCTCCTTTTTTGGCGGTTATCGTGTTTGTGCTTTTCTCGATCCATCCGAACCTAACCACCGAGTACTTAAATCATTCTGCATGAACTTCCTTTTCTCATCTCGCGATAAAGTCATTCCTTATATGCGGACGGGCTTATCCGAGATGTTTTCAAAACTCGAGGGCGAGATTAGTGACGGATTGCAGGCGGATTTCAATGTGCATAGTGATAACATGGCTTTCGACTTCTTTTTCCGTCTCTTTACTGGTGTTTATCCTTCAGAGACAGACCTGAAGTCGAAAGGCCCAGGAATAACAAGCACATGGTCAGTTCTTCAGCTCGCGCCCATAATGTCATTTGGACTTAAATACGTGCCTAATTTCATAGACGATTTAATCCATACGTTCCGATTACCATTTTGCCTGACAAAATCAGGTTACAAGGAATTCTACAAGGCTGTTTATAATTCCGCAACGTCTTTACTAGACGAGGCGGAGAAAACAGGAATTAGCCGTGAAGAAGCATGTCATAATATAATTTTCTTGATTGGTTTTAACGGCTTTGGCGGTATGAAGGTCGTGTTCCCAGGTTTGCTAAAATGGGTTGGCTCCGCGGGAGAGAGTCTACATAATCGACTTGTGGACGAGATTCGATCCGTGGTCAAAGAAGAAGGTGGTGTCACGTTTTCTGCCTTAGAAAAAATGCCGTTAGTGAAATCAGTTGTTTACGAGGCATTTAGGATCGAACCGCCTGTCCCTTACCAATATGCGAAAGCTAAAGAGAATCTGGTAGTCGAGAGCCACGACGCGAGGTTTGAGATTAAGAAAGGTGAGACAATTTTCGGGTTTCAAACGTTTGCTACTAAGGATCCGAAAGTGTTTGATAATCCTGATGTTTTTATCGCGGATAGATTTGTTGGTGATGGTGAGAAGTTGTTAAAATACGTGTACTGGTCGAATGCACGTGAAACAGATAATCCGACTCAGGATGATAAGCAGTGTCCCGGTAAGGATTTGGTCGTCTTGTGTAGCCGAATGATGTTGGTCGAATTTTTTCTTCGATATGACACTTTTACAGTGGAGGTCGGGAAATTACTATTAGGCTCATCAATTAAGATCACATCGTTCACAAAAGCCTCTTGATCTTTACCCGACAAAATTCTCTCATGTTGGATATGAAGTTAACATGCATGACTCTTCATGCTCATGCAATGGTGCGAGAGAATTAGCATTAATATTACATGGAATTTTTATCAAAATTTGTATAAGATAATAATGGTATTCATCATCCTGAATCTTATTTTAACAACTCAGTCATCTTTTAAATTTATGTAAGAAAATTAAAACTGTTTATTTGTTTAAAAAAATCATGTTAAAGAAGAGAGAAATTTGGTCATAGTCGTACTTTTATTGGAATAAAAAGTGGCTTGCTTTTCATTAACACATCTACTACAATATATAAGTGCTTGAAGATTATTCTAGAATCAAACTTAAATAGGCTAAGCTACTAACAATAAAGCCTAAAGGCTTAAATAAATATCGTGTAACACTCTGATACGACCTGGTTAGGGGTTGTATCGGGATAATGCACCACTTTTAGCATGTGCGAGCTTCTTAAGAAATAGAAGAGAAGAACTAGAGAATTATTGATCTTAAACTTTGATTGATTTATTCATAATAATGATTCGGTATATATAACCGAATAACATTAGCTTGTAAAACAAGCCAAACATAAAGACATATATAAACAATAACAGTTTCCTAATACGACACAAAGACATATCCTAAATAAATATAATATATTAATATGACATAAATCCCGAGACGTATCATTCCCCACTCCTTAGAAATCACCTTGTCCTCAAGGTGTGGTCTTGAGAAATTTCTCTTGATTCTGGGATCCCATATCCTAATCCTAATCCTAGTCCTATCTTCCACTCTCATAGTTCTCCTGCCTTCCGCTACCGCAACCAACACATTTTTCCTCTTCCGCCTTCTACTACCTTGGACATAATACAACCATATTCTTCCGTCTTTTGCTACCCATGCCGTAACACTCCCCACTCCTTCAAAAATCACCTTGCCCTCAAGGTGAAATGAAGAATATGTCGATTGAGAATCCGCTAATTCATCGCTTAAATTCAAATTTATTTTGCCCAAAAAACTATCAAATTCACGACCACCCACAACAATCTCTTCTATACTTTTCTTATATTCTAAAAATTTTTCAAACTTGCTATGAACTTCATTACTTTCACCAATATCGAAAACATCATCTATCGTGTTACTAACCGCATCAACACCAATATATTCATCAGCATCTAACGACCTTTTAATCTCACATGAAACGAATTCACTTTGTAATGATAGAATGATATTTGATTTCTTTCAATTATATGCTCTTTCTCCTTCTCTTCAATTGCCTCAAAACGAGCCTCGACTATATGGGCTAAGGAAAAGGCTTCTCCTAAAGTTGTAGGCTTTACCCTCAACAACTCTATTTGTAACTTCACTTTAAGTCCGGAGATATAAAACGATGTAAGTAAAGATTCAGATATCCATGTTTCTCGATTTGCAAGTACCACAAAATCACTATCATATTCGGCCACCGTAGCAATAGCTTAGATAGTGCATATTCCGCTCGATGCCATGAACATTAACTCAAAAAGTATTTAAAAAAATAAAATTTTGATGAACAGTAGCTATGAACAGTACCGGTGAACAGTGCACCGAACAGTATTTTTGATGAACAGTAGCGATGAATAGTGTCGATGAACAGTACCATGAATAGTGCGTGAACAGTACTTTTTTTTTTTTTTTTTTTTTTTTTTAAATAATTGGAGCCCTAATAAAAAACCCTCTCAACGAGAGCTCTCAATGAAAGCACCAGTTGATACGACCCTTGAGGATAGTTTCGGGATAGGGCACCACTTCAAGCGGGTGCGGGCTCCTTAAGAAGAAGATTGAGAACTAGAATATTATTGATTGGAAAACTTGTCGATTACATTGTTTGCAATTCGTTAAATAGACATGACAACCCTAGATACCCTAACTCACAAACCGGGCTTGGGCTGGTAAACATAAACAGGAATCCTAAAACATACGACCCAAACAAAACACATAAAATGACCCAAACATAAAACATAAAACACGTGATAGAGATACTAGCCCATGACGAAGTCTTTGTGCCAAACAGGCGCTACCGAGACTCTTTTGGCCCGACCCAATCTTAAAGATACTGACGTATCATTCCCCACCTCTTCAAAAACGACCTTGTCCTCAAGGTCATAAGAAGGATAAGCCGTTTTAAAATCAGCAAACCATTCCAATGTCGCATCCACTAGAGACCTCCCAACCCACTGCACTAAAACCTGTTTTTCTGGTCTGCCATTTCGCAATACAAATCGCGAGTCACAAATGATGAATGGTTGATCTACTGGTTGACCTTCCTGAAAATCCTCGGGCAGACCCACCTTCTTCATGCGTAATGACTCATCTCCTTTCAGTAAGTACGTAGTGTTACCAAGAGTAAACGACATCGTTTATTGAGCATAATCATGTGTGACCTTTCCAATACTTTGCAACCATTGGATACCTAGTACAACATCAGGCCCTTTCATAGGAATCACATAAAGATCAACTTTAATAAATAATCCTTGCATGAGAAGCGTGACCTGAGAACATACATTCTTACACAACAAAGATGCCCCATTTCCAGTATAAACTTTGAAAACTGTGGTCGAGCGCACAAGCAAGCGCATTCTTTCAACCACCTCGGGTTGAACAAAGTTATGTGTACTGCCATTATCAATGAGAACATGCACATTACTAGACCTGATTGTGCCCCATAATTGGAGAGAACGAAGACTACCCGGACCAATCAACGAATTAAGTGTGGTGATATCCCCACTTTCAACCGCCTCCACTGTATCCACCTCCGATTCTGGACTCAAGTCAACACTCCTGTCGGCCATCAACAACAAGAATTTTCCCAAGCACTTATGCCCTCGAACCCACTTGTTATCACAATTAAAACACAACCCTTTATTGAGGCGTTCCTGACGCTCCTCAGGTGATATCCACTTAATAGCCAACGGTTTGTTAGGATTAGTGGAATTAACCGGGAAGGGTTAGGCAACAACGGAGGCGTACCCGTGGTGGGCTGAACACCGGGCAAACGCGACGTTGACCCCGACGCAGCAGAACTGGTATGGCTCATGATAGGGGAACGTTGATCATTGAACCGAGTCTCATTAACACGAGCCGGAGAGAAAGCATCACCGAGCGTCTCAGGTTTTGCAACAAGTAGCTCTCGTTGCAAACTCGGCTTAAGGCTAGATATGTAGAACGAGATAAGTAAATTTTCCAAAATACTTGTAACCCGATTCATAAGTTTTTCAAAGTCACTTTGATATTGGCCAACCGTACCTGTTTGTAACAACTTATATAGGGCTCCCTGAGGATCTTCATACTTTGACGGACCAAAACGATTCATGACACTCTCCAAAAATCCGTCCCAACTGGTGACCAGATTGTTGCGGGTCATCCATCGAAACCACTCCACAGAGTCACCTTCAAGATTGAAACCCACCACCTTTAAACGCTGATCGACTGGTGTTTCCAGAAGTACAAGTACTCCTTAATAGCAAAAACCCAGCTTTCTGGATCAGACCCATTGAACTTTGGCACCTCGAACCGCATAGAGCACGGTTCCACCTCCATATCGCGCTAACTTGGCAGCTTGCAACTCGGCTGTTAAAGCAGCAATTTGCGCATCCATTCGCGCATTCAATGCATCAGACTGCTCCTTCAAGAGCAAACGAATCGTTTGTTCATTCATGGCAATGAAAGCACCAGTTGATACGACCCGGTTAGGGGTTGTATCGGGATAAGGCACCACTTTTAGCCTGTGCGAGCTCCTTAAGAAATAGAAGAGAAGAACTAGAGAATTATTGATCTTAAACTTTGATTGGTTTATTCATAATAATGATTCGGTATATATAACCGAATAACCTTAGCTTGTAAAACAAGCCAAACATAAAGACATATCTAAACAATAACAGTTTCCTAATACGACACAAAGACATATTCTAAATAAATATAATATATTAATATGACATAAATCCCGAGACGTATCACACTCTTTCGCAGTTTGAGTTGGAGAGGACCAAACACTCAAACTGGAACAAAACGTACTCCTCAAAAAGCGGAGATGGCAAACCTTTGGTGAACATGTCAGCATACTGATAACGGGATGACACATGAAGAACACGAACAATCATTTAGGATGGAAAAGTCATTGAGATGTGACTTATATGTCATGAAAATAGGTAATATGTCTAGTGACAATATATGCTTGGCTACGGTTAATGATTATTCTACATTGTGGCATAGAAGATTAGGCCACGCAAATATGCGTCTGCTACAATCATTAGCTTCTAAGGATTTAGTTAGGAATCTACCGAAACTTAAGTTTGACCAACACTTTTGTGATGCTTGCAAAGTTGAAAAACAAGCTCACTCTAGCCACAAACCTAAGAATGTAGTCTCAACCTCCAGATGCTTAGAACTCCTTCACATGAATCTCTTCGGTCCATCCGTCGTATGGAGCTACGGAGGAAACCTTTACACCTTAATAATTGTAGAAGATTAGTCTAGGTATACTTGGACTAGATTTCTTAAGAACAAGACAGAAGCCTTTGAGCAGTTCAAAACATTTAGCAAGAAAATTCAAAATCAACTAGATTGTTCCATAGTTTCCATTAGGACGGACCATGGTAAGGAATTTGATAATTAAATGCAATTTGGAGTTTATTGTAATGCTAATTGTATTACTCACAATTTCTCGACTCCTCGCACTCCACAATCAAATGGGGTAGTTGAAAGGAAAAATCGTACCCTATAAGAAATGAGTAGAACAATGTTAAATGAACAGTCCATCCCTCAAAAGTTTTGGTGTAATGTTGTAGACACCTCCACATATATACTTAATAAGATTCTCATTAGACCAATCTTAGGAAAAATAACCCCATATGAAATCTTGAGAGGTAGAAAACCTACTCTAGATTACTTCAAAGTTTTTGGAAGCAAATGTTTCATACTAAACACTAAGAAATATCTCACCATATTTGACCCAAAGTTACGAAGGTGTATTTTGACCCGATTTCATTGTTGGGATCCCAGTTGCTCCATTTAGGTACAACTATACACTGGTATCTAACCAAGAGTGTGAAAGTAGTATTTTCGAAGATTCTGCAACTAGCATACAATCTTTAGGAATATGTTCAATTTTTATCCGTAGATTTGTAACTTACAAACTTGAGTATCCAACTAGTTGTGAGAATTGTTCTTTATTTGGTCAAGATAGTAATTACTTATCGACCTTCGTGTCACTATATGCAATCCAATGTAAACCTAAAGACAAAAAGCTTTGATTTTTAATCGAATTTCAAGACAGACGGTTTACTACATATGACCAATCATTCAATCCTAACATATCATTGATTGGAGAAGGGACATGGAATGGTACAAAAGAGGTCTTGTGCATAACCGCTTGTCATATCTTGAATCAAAGTGATCCATTGGGTAGTGCTTAAGTTGGTGATTGCTTGATCAGGTTGACTTTATGGTTCCCTACAGTTCGGTCGATTATGAAAACTCATAATATCGTGGGTCAAATTTGGACTACTAAGTTAACAGATGAAACGGGATCATTTAGAATAGTTAAAGTTCAAAGCTTTGATCATAGCCCGGAAAATTACGGGTGGAAATATGAATATACACAATGGAAAAAGTAAACCATGTTTGCGAAAAAAAGAAACTTGTAGGAGACAAGTATTAGTAGGGGTATTATGGTTTTGACAACAAAAAAAGACCAGAGTACAGTGGAGATTTACTATCCATAACCAAATATGGAATTCTACTATTAAGGCCCCGTTTGGTTTGAGGTGGTCGGTTTAGGATTTGGGACTAAGAGTAGAAACCTTTGTTTGGTTAGTGAATTCATGTAGGTCCTTTGGGCATGAATGCTAAAAGTGTTTCACAAATCCTAGCCCAAGTGACTATTTTTCTCTTACTATCAACTAATTTATTTATTTACTTATTTATTATTATTATTATTTTTAATTTGTATATGTGTCTTCTCATTGGTTAGTTTTACAATACTATTGCCTACCCAATTATATTTAATTATTTACTAATAATTTATATTATACTATATTATAAAGCATGAATACCTACTATTAATAGAATATTTAAAATTAAGCCTTACAACTTCTAAAGCTATAAGTACAACAACAAATGCTACTTATAAAAATTCCACTCATATTTAATTCTAACATACAATTAATACTATCATTAAATACAATAAATAAATCATTATATATATTAAATACAATTAATTAAATAGTCAATAAATACAATTAATACACTTATTAAAACACCCCTTACATAAGAAATACAAATTATCAAGCATATTGTACAACCAACTTAAACACAATTCCTGCATTAAATGTCACTAATACAAATAATAAAGCATATTATATAAATTTTTAAGCCCGAACGGGCAATGAGCCAAATGGGCTCGAGCCCGAACGGGTACGGGTCAAACGGGCTCAAGCCCGAACGGACACGAGCTAAACGAAATTTTTGATATCCGTAAATTTATTGTTAAAAAGAACATTATTATATATACTAGTTATGATTAGGATGAATAGTAAAGTACTATTTTGCACTATTTATCACTCAATTTTCGTTTTAGACCATGAGGTTATAGATTTATTGCAAAGTTAGTCCGGCCGTTAATATTGTACAGAAGAAGGCCCTCAGGTTAACTTTTAATTTCAAAGTTAGTCCCTAAAGACTAACTTTGCAACATACCGACAATCTCAGGCCGTAAAAAAACATACTATTTTCAGAAACACTTTACGAAAATAGTACTTGCGGTTATCGACCTTTTGCATATTTAGTCCTTAATAACAATTTTTTTTTCTAATTATGATTAGGATGAATAGTAAAATTACTATTTTGCACTATTCATCACTCAATTTTCGTTTTAGAACATGAGGTTATAGATCTATTGCAAAGTTAGTCCGGCCGTTAATATTGTACAGAAGAAGGCCCTCAGGTTAACTTTTAATTTCAAAGTTAGTCGCTAAAGACTAACTTTGCATTTTTGCAACATACCGACAATCTCAGGCCGTAAAAAAACATACTATTTTCAGAAACACTTTACGAAAATAGTACTTGCGGTTATCGACCTTTTGCATATTTAGTCCTTAATAACAAATTTTTTTTATACAACCGTTTAATTTCGAGTTTAGATTAAACAAAACATTCCCGCAGCAACGCGCGGGTAAACCCACTCGTAATAAACTAAAATATGTTCATATATTGTACAAACCAAACAAACTACTAAACAAAAAACATAAAATAAATAATAAATAAAATAATACAAACAAAGCAAAATTTCATCAAACTTTTGCCATAAAAAACTAATCAGTAAAGTTATTGCCAAAAAATGTACAAATAAAATAAATTATTAATCGAAAAAATTAAATTACAGGGTGCCCGCAACTGCATCGCGCAAGAACCTTGCTAGTATTTTATAATATATTCTCTCTCTTATTTTAAAACCAAATCCAAATCGTAATTCAAATTCAAATCCAAATTCAAATTTTAAACCTATCTACAAACCAAACCAAACCGGCCTTAAAATACGGCTCGGGTTTTGCAAAATTTAGACAAAGCAAATTTTGAGTAACAGCAGCATAGACTTATAGTTGAGATCTCATTTTTAAACTCAAATTCTCAATTAAAGTTCATTTAAGGTATTTTTCAATCATACAAAATTTTCTAATGCAATAAAATAACAACTCTGTTGATGGATAGAGGTAATGCAATTAAAATTATTTTTATGAAGGATTAAGCTTTTGCACAATGAAACAAATAGTGAATGAGCTTATTAAAAGTTGTCTAGATAATAAACCTTGATAATTGTTTAAAATTAAATATAAATTTAATAGAAAATTTAAGATAATTGTTTAAAATTAAATATAAATTTAATAAAAAATTCAATAGAGAAGATGATGAATAGTATTTAGGAAATTAAGTTTTCATTTGCAAATTTAGCCATTGAAATAAAGTCGTGTATTAGAACAGTGAAATGACGATAATACCTAAGTAACGTGGCACTTAACGAGGAAAATAACGAAAGTTAGCTCTCGGTATCTGTTTTCCAAAAAAATGAAACATTAATGTCGTTTTTGCACAACTTTTTATCTAGATGTATTTTTTACGCATTTGAACAACTTTTTAGACTAAATTTGCAATTTACCCTAAGGGTGAGCATCGGTATGGGACAGGACCGACAAAACCGAAGACCGAATTAAGGTAAAAACCCAACCAAGACCGAATTTGGTTGGTCATGTCCGGTTCGGTCCGGTCGAGTCCGGTCTTCGGTCGGTCCGGTACAAATAGGCAAGATTTGGCAAGTTTTTTTGGTTTTTTGGTCGGTCTAGACCGGACCGAAAACCGAATTAGCCAAAAAGCCTACACCGAAGACCTGACCAAATATGGTCGATCCGGTCGATTTTGTCGGTAGGTCCCGGTCCGTTTGCTCACCCCTAATTTACCCTATAACTATTGTTTTGGACTCGCAGCAAAAGTAGTGAGGAAGGGATAATAAAGTCAAGAAAGAAGTGCATATTTCTACCTCAAAGTCAAACAAAACAAAACAAACTCATTCATAAATCAATCAAATAGAAAGAAAAGATGCATCTGAGTGAGAATGAAGGAATAGAAGGGAAGGCGTTTGTGGTAACAGGTGGATTGGGTTTCGTTGGATCATCTCTTTGTTTAGAGCTTGTTCGCAGGGGCGCTCGTCTCGTTCGTGCTTTTGATTGCAGATCAGATTCACCTTGGTCTCATCTCCTTCTTAACAACAAAGTCCACCTTCTCAAAGGTATCTTTTCATTTCCATAATATATACTAGATTGTTTTTTGCTTTAGGTTCATATTTGACTGAATTAGGTTGGTGGGTAGGTGTGTTATTGGGACTTTATTCCATTAATTTATAACTTCAGGGGTGTTTGTTTAAGCTTATATGTGGGCTTATGAGCTTATTTGCTTTCGGCTTATGTTTCATAAGCCACAATTTTTCGGCTTATTTTAAAACTGTTGGGCTTTATATAAGTTTATCATATTATAATAAACTTATATACTGCCCAAAAGTCTCAAAATAAGCCGGAAAATTGTGGCTTATGAAATATAAGCCGCAAGCAAATAAGCTCATAAGCCCACATATAATTAGCTTAAACAAACACCTTCTAATAATACTATGTCGGTGTTTATTAATAATACTATGACTTGGTTAATGTAAGAGCATTATGTGTTTCATTAACTTACTCTTAGCTGTTGTTTGTTTGTTTATTAAGAGGCGGGCTCATGAATAAACCCGGCCGATGAACCACATATACTTTTAGACTACATGTAATAGGCAAAAGAACAACCCGCGTCCATCTCCTATGTGGCAAAAAAACCAAAACGCGTCTCCCCTATTACCGTGACCTTCGCAAGACGACTGCACGACGGAGTACTGTGAGTTTGTTGTGTGTGTGTGTTTGTTGTGCAGTCGCCTTATTACACTAAGTTGGTTGTAGAGAGGGAAAGTTGAGTTGGCGCTCATGTGGCCGCTGTCATGGGGATTCCTTATTACACTTAGTCTTAAACTCAATTTGCCCATTACTGTCATATTTAATGTATTCGCCTCTTTTTAAGGGTACCTCTGTCAGCTTTTCAAATTGCATATTTTCATTTTTTTTCCGACAAAGAGTAATATTTGTGAAATAATGCGGTGTGGCTGGCTTCATTGAGTGTACAAGCTTTGTATATGCCTCTTTGTCAATTGGTGACGATGAAATGAAAGACCATCATGGTCGTTGGTCTCTTAGTTCCATGCAATGCCACTAACTTCGTTATGTTTAATAAAATCCATAATTTGGATCCTGTGAATATTAATAAGCACTCGTAGTGATACTGAGCAAATGTTAAATTGGCTAAAGTAAATGGTTTGACAAAAACAAAATGTAACTCATACATGAACTCAAGAATCCTAAGTGTAATACTAGGGCTGTAAACGAACCGGACGAATACGAACAGAGCCTCGTTCATGTTTGTTCATTTAATTTTAACCGAACAAATAAACGGACACGGACGCTTAATCGGACGAATTTTCTTGTTCATGTTCGTTTATTAAGAAAACGAGTTGTTCATGTTCGTTTATGTTCGTTCATTAAGACACTAAACGAACGCTAAACGAACATAAACGATCGAACATAAATAAAAATTGACAAACAATCATAAACTTTATTAAATTCTTCACAATATATTGTTTTATAAGTGTTCTTTTATTTAAATAAACCAATTTTTTAAATTATAAAATTAATAGATATGATATATGAACATAAATAGATAAATAAACATAAACGAACGTAAACGAACGCATAATCGGACGTTCACGAACATAAATGAACGGACGAGACTTTTGTTCATGTTCGTTCATTTAACTAAACGAACGTCAAATATTGTTCATGTTCGTTCATTTAATAAACGAACGAACATAAACGAACTTTTTACCGAACGGTTCATGAAATGTTCACTGAATGTTCAGTTCGTTTACAGCCCTATGTAATACCATATAGATATTGTTAACTGATAAACAACCGTGAATTTTTTTGGAAGTGCGATGCTTTTCAGTGCGAATATTATTGCTGATGAACCAATTTCAGGCTTCACAACCCCCTCCCTCTATGTTGGCTTTGAAAAATTCTCTCTTTTCTGATCATAATATGTTTTTTTCCTTATTTCTTCTCTGTTGTCATGTGTTAAAGAACATTTGACATAGTATATAACGGAAATGAATGCTTTTAGGGGACATCATCAATAGAAAAGATGTGGACAAGGCATTGCGGGGAGTCGATTGTGTTTTCCACCTTGCTTCATTTGGAATGTCTGGAAAAGAAATGCTTCAATATGGTCGAGTAGACGATGTGAACATAAACGGAACCTGTCATGTCTTGGATGCTTGCCATGAGAATGGTGTTAAAAGACTTGTATATGCCAGTACGTCTAATGTTGTTTTTGCTGGAAATGAAATTGTTAACGGAAATGAAAAGCTGCCTTATGTCCCGTTGGATAATCATGTTGACCCATATAGCCGAAGCAAATCTATTGCTGAACAGCTTGTTTTAAAAAGCAACGGTCGTCCTCTCAAGTATGTATAATATCTTATTATCTTATTCCAGTTTCTCACTTCATTCGTAACAT
The DNA here is from genome assembly GCA_030686995.1 of Artemisia argyi. NCBI lineage: Eukaryota > Viridiplantae > Streptophyta > Magnoliopsida > Asterales > Asteraceae > Artemisia > Artemisia argyi. Next base: position 133,815,494 of record CM060709.1, on the reverse strand, counting down.
GTTTCACTTAGCCTATAGTTAAAGAAGAGCGCCTCACTAAACACCCTACGGTATAACAAATGTGTGGACACAAATCAATACTTATTCGTAATGATAATGAGCAGAAAGTTTATTTCAGCTTGAAAATCTCCTTTTAAAGAAAATGTGGCAACTTTGACGAGACATCTAGAAAAGGAAATTGTTCGTTCAACTTGAATTTGATGTAGGTAGATACGTTGACTTCAACTTGATAACCGGTAGAAAGTACTTGCAGTACTTGTCCATCCTTAAAATAGTTGGTCATTTGGAGTTGAAACTGATGTGTGTCACACAGTTGACGAAGATCAATTTTTTTCTGGTACTTTGTATAGGGACAAGAATGGGGAATGTTTATATACATGTGCTGTTCGTCCGGCTGCTATCTATGGACCTGGTGAAGAAAGACACTTACCTAGGATAATCAATCTTGCAAAGTTAGGACTGCTGCCATTCAAGATCGGTGAACCAAATGTGAAAAGTGACTGGGTTTATATTGATAATTTGGTCCTGGCGTTAATTCTGGCAAGTATGGGACTTTTGGATGACATTCCTGGTAGAGGAAAACAGCCGGTTGCTGCTGGCCAGCCGTACTTCATATCCGATGGTAATTTCCATTTTCTGCTTGAAGTTATTAACTTTTGTTTAAAGTCACGACAATCAAAGATGTTCAATAGATTCACTTCATTCAACATTTTTCATTTTCTGGGTCATACTTGAATGATGTGAAACTACGAATCGGGCCCATAGAACGGGCTATCAAGAAAGATGGTATAAACTAATGGAATCATAACATTTATTGGCATGGATACAAAGGTTATTGAGTAGAGGTATTTGTATACCAAATGGGTAATTTCCACTCAAAATTTGAAGGCTTATCTATTGCCCAGCTTTTGGGCATAATGGCCGAGTCGTGACATTAATTATATTTTGGGAGGGGATTCGGGGAAAGATGCATGGGCATCCTGAACTTGCAAAGATGTTGTTTGGATATTATGTTAGTTTCATAAAGGAAAGGCAACAATTTATGGTATACGCACATGAATAAAAATGTTTGTTTATTAACTTTCTTGAGATAAGGCTTGATTACTTGCTATCTTAAACAGGTTCTCCAGTCAACACTTTTGAGTTTCTCCGTCCGATACTCAAAAGTCTAGAGTATGATATGCCAAAAGCGACATTACCAGTCTCAACAGCTCTATTTGTGGGAAAAGTATTTTCTGTTATCTACACTGCCATGTATCCTTGGTTGAACCGTAGCTGGCTTCCTCAACCATTGTTGCTTCCTGCTGAAGTTTACAAGGTTCATTCATTATAACTTCATATACAAGTAGTCTAATTACTATTAGATGATTAATTAGACTCCATTATCAAAATCACAAAATGGTTTTTTCCATATAGGTTGGTGTCACCCATTATTTCAATTACCTAAAGGCGAAACAAGAGTTGGGGTACACCCCAATCACAAGTCCGCAAGAGGGTATGGCTGCCACCATTTCATTTTATCAAGAGAGAAAACAGAAAAGTTTGGATGGGCCCACAATTTATGAATGGTTTTTCTGTGTCTTTGGAATGTCGGCTGTGATTGGTGCAGCATTCTTCCCTGTGCCAATACTTAGACCAGCATGCCTTTTCATTATACGGTCCTTGTTGGCATTGAGGATACTTGCTATTTGGGCCATAGCAATGCATGTTGGTGAATCTATATATGCCTGGAGATTAGCTAAGAGAGTGGATCCAGCAAATGCAAGAGGGTGGTTTTTGCAGACGTTTGTACTTGGGTTTTTCTCGTTGAAATTTCTTCTAAAAAGAGCTAAGCAGTAGGTCTTTTGTTGTCATTTGAAATTCACATGCACGTTAGCCTGCTTGATTGAACGTTGTATGGTGTTTTAGTTGTGAAATCTGGGAATCAAATGAGCTCAATTATCATTAGCAGTGTTTTGAAACCCGGGTCGACCCGGCCGGGTTAACCGGTTCTAATGGTTCCGGCCAAAAAAACGGGTAAAAAAAGCCCGGGTTTTTAAAACCGGGTTAAACGGTTAGACCCGCCGGGTTTTGAGTGACCCGAGTCAACCCGGTTCTCGAAACCCGGCTGGGTTTCGTTTTTTCAAAATTTTTTAATAAAAACCCGTGTTGACCCGGCGGTTGAACCGGTTGACCCGGTCGAAAAAAAATAATAATAAATTGAAAACCGGGTTGACCCGATGCCTGGTGACTCGACCAGGTCGATTTCGAACCCGGTTTTCAAAACTGTTAGTGCAAAAAGTGTGGATAGTATGGAATTGGGTTTAGTTAGGCGCGGGCTGTTCTTGATGGGCCGTCCGCTGTGAGATTATGCACTAATCCAAGTAGAGGATGAAGTATCTTGCACAAATGAAAGTAAACCGTTAGCCTTACCGTGGGGACGGACCCCACGATTAAGCTTCGGCGTGAGAGTAAGTACTCATGTTTGTCAGAGAAATGTCCGAGTTGTTGTGATGAGTGAGAAAGTCATTACCTTGAAAATATTTCTCGTATTGCTGTAGTGACCGAAGTGGGACCTTTGTCGGGCAAGGATCCGGAGCTTAATCGACGTTTGTGGATGCGGATGGACCGGGGTCTAGCCCGCGGGCGCACTTCGGGAGTGCCGCTTATATGTGTCCTGGTTTGTTCGGACTGTGCCATGCTCGTGACATGGGCTTTCAGCCTTGTTTGGCTTGTTAGGACTGAGCCCGGTTTTGCTCATAAGGCCGGAGCCCGTTTTGGCTTATTGGGCCGGAGCCTAGTTGTGCTTATGGGGCCGGAGCCCGTTTTTGCTGATTGGGCTGGAGCCCAGTTCATGTGGGATAGTCCAGGCCTAGTAGGCCTGGTATCCATATTATACGTCATCAAAAACATTGATCATTAGCACTTAAATAAACATGGCTTGAAGGTTTGTGCAAGGGTGGTTAGCCTAATTTCTTTTTATAATAAACCTGCATCATGTGATTTGGCTTTGATTGAACTTGAGCCAAATCTCATCTAATAGTTAGCCTCAGCATGTGATTTGAGTATCAGATCACATTTTTGTTGAAAACAAAAATAATCTTATAATGTTTTTAGCTTTTATGGATTGCTACGCCCAATATTATCGCAATAATTCGCAATAAATTTCGTAATATACTTTATATTATATTTATAAATAAATTGACATTCTCTCCCAAAAACCTCCTACTTCCTCCAAAGAACCCTTTTCCATATTTCGAACCTTGCATACCAGCTGCGAACCCTCCTTCCATCAAAGAACCCCTCCTTTCTTCTACAACCTCCTTTTCCTTATTGGGCCATCAATGAGGAAATTAAGACAGTTGGGGTTGGAAGAATATTTTGAAACAAAGGCAGGAAGTTAGAAGTCATATAGTTGTAAAGTTAGGCAATAGAAGATCAACATCACTTTGGTTCGATAAATGGAGTAATATTGGAGTCCTGAGCAATATTGTTACTTACAGAGTTGAGTTACAGAGATAGAGATATGTGTGATGCAAGAATTGAAGCTGATATGACAGTTAAAGATATGTTGGTGAATGGTAATTGGAATTGGCCACATGAGTGGTATGATGACTTCCCAATGATAACACAACTACAAAGGCCTGAATTGGTGGAATCACAAGAAGACTATTGGATGTGGAAAAAGAATAATGGTCAAGTGGGCAACTTCTCAGTTAAGCAAGCTTATGGGGACCTACTGAATGAGACTAATGAAGCTACATGGTATGAAGTAGTATGGTTTTCTCAAATATTCCAAAACATGCATTTGTTCTATGGTTAGCTGTACAGAACAGACTGATAACTCAAGACAGGTTAAACAAGTGGGGTACTTATAACATGATGGTATGTTCTCTATGCCATAAGGATTCAGACTCTCACTCACATTTATTCTTTAACTGTGAATATGCTAAAAGTTTTTGGGAGAAAGTCTTGAATAAGCTGGATATCAGATGCAACAGTGGCAGTTGGAATGGGATTTTGAGATATTTTGATAATCAGATTTATGGTAACAATATTGGTAGCATTATCAAAAGACTAGGGTTAGCAGCTAGTGTGTACCTGATTTGGCAAGAAAGAAACTATAGAATGTTTAAGGGAGAAAAAAGAGGATGGGAAAAGTTATACAAAACATTTGAAGAAACAATTAGACTAAGATTACTGAGATTGAAAGTCAAACCTTCAAGAGCTGTGTATATAACTCAGTTGAAATGGAATGTCAAGTTAAACATTGTCCCAAGAACTAGATAAGTATGCAGGCTGAATTATTTTAGTCTGTTTATACTGGTTAAGGGGGTGTTTGGATATGAAGATAAATGATGATTTGAATAGCAGACAGTTTATTGGAAAAGTCTGCACAAAATTGGTTTTTAACCATTAAACTCAGGTTTTCTCATCTCATGAAACTTGAGTTCTTGTTTCTAATCTCACTTACACCTGATGGCCTTGTACCTTGGAGTTGATTGCTTTGTTGTTCTGTTCTATGACCATTTTAAGCATCAATTGGCCTTTGTTAGGTATTGTTTGTTTCTTTGGCCATGTACAGAAAACAAAATAATTAAATTCTAAAAAGTAGGGTTCGAGCTTGTGAAGGGTAAAGTGAGATGGTGGGTAGTGTATGAAGCATGAAATAGTGAGGAGTGAAAGATGAACCTACTTGGTCCATGTTATATACTGCCATAGGAGGTAAGGGTGTTGTCTCCCTCAAGGTGAGTGTTTCTTGGATTATGAAGCCTTTTGTAAAGAGGGAAATGTAGGAATCTTAGAAGAGCCCTTGACTGGATGAGTGAATGGGTACCTAATGAAGCCATACACCTTTCCTACCTTGATTATTGTGGTTGATGGTTGAATGATTTTGGTGAGAAGGTGATATGAAAATGTAATTAGATGGTATTGGTGCTTTAAAGGTGAATTGGAAACTGTTATGTCTGCAAATTGGAGGTAATTTGCTTGCAGTTTCTATATAGTTTTGTTCCTGATATAGGAGGTGTATGATGTATGAGAAGTATCACAGCTTGGCTGAGATATATTATGTATTTCTGTATGTGTAGAACTAAAAGAGAATAGGCATGTCTATTTCTCTTGTTATATTGATGTAAATTGCCATTGTGCTTAATAATATATGTTCACGTTTTGCGCAAAAAAAAAAAAAAAAAAAAAAAAAGAAAAAAAAAAACCCCTCATTGTCACACCTATTATCAACTCATACAACTCCACCCATTATGAACTCCTTCCTTCATACCATATTACTTCCTCCATCCTCTATTTTTGAACATAATCTTCACACAACCATTTCTTTTAAAAAATAACCTTACTTCCACCACAATTTTTCCTTTTTACGTTCATTTTTTTTAACATTTTAACATTTTCTCATCAATTTCATGTTTTCTTTTATCAATTTCATATGTAACGATCTTAATTGTTCGTTGATTCAATATTTAACGATCTTAAGAAGAAATTTAATCTTTGTTAAGTTTTTGTTGAAACATTTAATGTTTATAAGTTATGACTTTCGAAATAACATTTAATTTTGGTCTCTTTACGTATTGCAAAGATTTGCGAACTAAAAGTAGATTAAAACGATGGAAGAAACATATATTTGGAAATAAAGTGTTTGAAAACGGTTACAATGGGTGGTAGAAGTGTTGCGGAAGGGCATTATTGGCATTTAAAAAATCTCAAATTTAACAATAAGCCACAAAGTTAAGAGTTACTTTGAAAATAAGTGTCATCTTGGGTCCATAAATGCAAATTAACCTATAGCTATTGAATAAAGGCATACCAAAGGTAAATTATAATGACCCTCATGTAGACTAAATTTATAGGCTGCATATTGACAAACTTGTTCATAGTTGCTATCTACAACGACTTCCAACAACTATCAAGCTCATAGAAAAAATAAATGCACATACAAATAGTATTAATATAGTTTTGGTCTTAAATTTCAACAGAATCACACTAAGACTGAATCCTCTAATCAACGGACTGTTGCTATTTACCTCACGAAAAATAGGAAACCATACGTGACTGCATTTTTTCCTTTGTATTTGTCCGATCTTGACCTGTAGTCATTAAAAGCAAAGATTAGTGATTTCTTTAGTTTGTTCTGTCGAGTTTGTGTCTCAAGTAAAGAAAACTTTATAAGCCTTTTTAATTGATAACTCTAACTTAGGTGTATTTCTAGAGTTTTTTTTTTTTTTTTTTTTTTTTTTTTTTTTTTTTTTGCGCGCGCAAAGGTGAGAATTATATTAACTTCCAACATATGTACATCTTTTACAAATAAAAGAAAAGATTTGGACACTCCCCAAATCTAATGCAACAACAACAATACAGACCAGAAACAATACTATGACTTCAAACAGCTATCATCATCAGATATCATCCAACAGTCTGTTCTAATCATCTATAGCACTCTCACTGCACAGAGACATTATCCTATCACCATTCACCTTATAATTGCACCATTAACCATCTAGCTACATTTCCATCTTACCCACTTGCCATGATTACTCAACCCACATCCACAGTAACCATAGCAAAATGGGTTAATGGCTTCACTAGGCACCCATTACCCTTCCACTCAAGGGCCATGCCAAACAGCCTACATTTCCATCTCACAAATGGCTTTAGCTGTTTAGGAACGCACACCTTGAGTGAAGACCATCCATTCCTCCTTGACAATGTATTGGGAAGGCCAAGAAGGCCCATCTTTCATGCCTCTCTATTCAACCCATCAGACACTGTCCACCAAGCCATATACCCTTCACAAAGAAAAGCCCTTCTTTATGGTACATCTTATCTGAATTAGACCTCCTTTCTTTCCAAAATAGATGCTAAATTCCTCCCAAGGCCAATCTAGCAGAGCTATAAGGATCAAAAGGTACAGTCACACCAGAATAGACTCCAAGGTACAAGGTACTTATTCAATGTTATGGCCTGTATTATAATCAAAGATCAGATCCTTTAATGAAGCAAAGAACCTTGCCAAAATATTCTCCTTTCCATTCAACCCACATTCTTCATTGTTTCAGACACCCCCATAGTATCTTGAAACAGAAACCTGACTCTTTCATCATTTTCTTTCAAACTTCACCTCCCATTCACTTTCTTCTTTGAGAACATTGACATTTAGCTTAATTTTGATAGACATTAGTTTGGCACTAATGTCATCACATATTAAACTAAATAGAGTATCTTCACTTTTTTTTGCAATCATTGAAGATTCAACTATTTCTTTCAAGCCAAATATGGTAGACTGTAGCAGCAAAACTTAATTTTTTGATGATCACCCCAATATTACTTTCCAACAGTTTCAGAACTCATTCTAGAGACAATATCATCCCATATGTTGCCATCTGTCTTGAGTGCACAACTTATTCCTCACAGCTAACCATAGCATAAAGGCATGCTTAGGTATGCAGTGAGAATACCATACAAGACTTTTCCAGGTAACTTTGCTTATATCCTCCCTTACATTCTTCCACACTGTACTAATAGCAAACTTTCTAATAGTGCCCATCTTGTCTATCCAAACAGCTTTGTCAGGATTATTATTAAGTACAGGGAAGTTTATACTATTTAGTTGAGGGCACTTCACAAACCATTGCTCAGGCCATCTCCAACTATTTCCATCAATTATATCAATTAACTTTGCATTGTCTTGAAAACCAGCATAAAAAAATATCTTTTTTGCTGATGTATGCAGAAATTTGGATTTCACTGTCCCATTTATCATGCCACACACTAATAGTTTTCCCATCACCAACTTGATATCTCATATGTTTACCCACCCAATCTCTCATGTTCAAAATACATTTCCAGAACCAACTATCTTTCTTTTCCACTGATACATCCCAAACATTCCTGTTCTTGAGTTTAACCACATTAACCCACTTTACCCAAAGAGATTCTTTCCTAGCTGCAACATTCCAGAGGTGTTTACTTAGTAGAGTTTTATTCCATAGTTCAAGAGATTTAAATCCCAACCCTCCTTGATCTTTAGGCTTACATACATCTGTCCATGCCACCCTGGCTTTGCCTTTACAACTATCCCCATTATTCCATAAGAATCTTTTGAATAGACTTTCAATATCATTGGTTATAGATTTAGGGAGTAGAAACACTGACCCCAGTACAGCTGCATTGAGGCAAGAACAGAAGCAATTAGGGCTCTTCCAACATATGACAAGCTTTTATTCTTCCAATCATTCAGCTTACTTTTTACCTTGTCCACCAACTGTTTACAATCTGCAACACCTATTTTCTTTGTTACCAATGGAACTCCTAGATACCTTACAGGAAGTTTGCCTTCCTTAAAAGGCATTATATTGATGATGTTGCTTTTAGTATCCTCATCCAAACTTCCACAAAACATGGTACACTTATCAAGATTAGGGTGAAGGCCTGATATACCACTGAATTTATTGAGAGCCTTTTTAAGAATGTTCACAGACTCCACACTTCCATGACATAACATAATCAAATCATCTGCAAAACATAGGTGGGTGATCTTTAACTTCTTGCATCCAAAATGATATCTGAAATTGCTATTCTTCCTAATCTCATCCTTCAGAATTAGGTTTAGAATTTCCATAACCAGTGTGAAAATATATGGTGATATGGGATCTCCTTGTCTCAGTCCTCTCCCACCATTAAAAGACCCATACATCTCACCATTAACACAAATGGTGAACTTAGTAGTAGTAATACATGTCATGATCCATTCCACCATTTGCTTAGGAAAACCAAACTTCAGCATAATAACTTCAATGAATTGCCAATCCACTGTATCATATGCCTTTTGTATGTCTATCTTGAAAGCCACCCTCTTAGGCCTATTAGCACAATTATACCCCTTTAATAATTCTTGAGCAAGGAGAATATTATCAGTTATAGCCCTACCTGGAATAAAAGCACTTTGATTGGCATCTACAACTTGACTTAGAGCATTCTTTATCCTATTTGTGAGAATCTTGCTGATACACTTGTAAATGACATTGCAACATGCTATGGGCCTAAAATCAGATACCTTTTGAGGAGTATTAGATTTTGGCACCAAAGCAATTAATGTAGCATTGATTTCCCCTAATAGTTTTCCAGTCACAAAAAAATCTTTAACAAAATCACAAAAATCATCTTTAAGAACCATCCAAGCTTTCTTGAATTTAGATGTGAAACCATCAGGTCCAGGAGCCTTATCATCATCAATGTCAAACAACGCCTTTTTAATTTCCTCTTCAGTTATCTCTCTAATCATATTGGCAGCCTTCAGAGACTTTATTACTGAATAAGCAATTATCATTATCTCCCATATTGTTATTGTTAGGCTTCACTCCCAGGAAACTTTCAAAATGTTTGAGAAATTGCTCAGCAACATCCTTGTAATCATATCTAACACCATATTCTCCACAAATACTCATAATCCTACTCTTGTTAACTCTGCTTTTAAGAACGTTATGGAAATATGCTGAATTTTTATCACCTTCATTCAGCCAGTCAACTTTAGTTTTCTGCCTTAAAAGCTTTTCTTCATCAGCCAATGCTTCTTTATAATCCTTTAGAATCTCACATTCTTCATTCCTGATGCTTTTATTAACATGATCACTATCAATTTTCATTTGTACAACACACAACTTTTCTTTCAACTCAACAACTTTTACAAATAAACTCCCATTTTTCCAGTTAAGCTTGTTAAGATGAGGTTTGAGGAGTTTTAGCTTCTTAACAAGTCTGTACATAGCATGTCTATGTATCCCATTTTTCCACTTATCTTCAATCAGCTCATGAAATTCTGCCTTGTCAGCCACATAGTTAGCAAATCTAAAAGACTTGTTTTTCCTTACCATAGCTTGAGGAATTGTTAAAATTGCAGGGCTATGATCAGAAATCCCATATGGCAAGAAAACAGCATTTGCATTGTTATACTAAGAGAACAAAATATGGTTACCCATGATTCTATCAATTTTCTTCAATACAGTTGCATTAGGATTGTGAAGACTTTTGGTCCAAGTAAAATGCATCCATGTACTACTGATATCTTCCATTTCAATTTCATTAATGCAGTCTTGAAAATCAATCATATCTTGAGTAAAATGAGAGATACCTTTAGAATGGTCATCCAGGTTAAGACAGACATTCACATCACCCATAATAGCCCATGGCTTCTGCCCAACAATCTTGTTGAATAAAACTAGATCTTTCCAAAGTTCTTTTCTGTTTTTCTCTTTATTAGCAGCATAAATGAAAGTACAAAATAAGATTTTTTGAGTACTCAATACCTCAATATGATACAGCATGGCTTGTGAAGTAGCATGTACCAATGAGCATCTCACATTGTTTTCATCCCACCCCACAGCAATCCTACAACCTTTAATACTCAAATGAACATTATTATGCCAATTCCAACTACCAAAAACACTAGCACACGCCTTGTCAATTCTGTTCTTTTTCATGTGAGTTTCCAATACAGCACAAATACTAATTCTTTCATTCCATATCAAATTCCTAACCTCTTTTTGTTTAGAGGTTATACCCAATCCTCTTATATTCCAAGCAGCTATTTTCAGATCATTCATTGAGCATTTGTAAAATTGTTGTTCCCCCACCCCAGATACTTCATTTGTAGACATGAACTTAGCTAACCCAGACTTATCAACATATACCTCTTGATCATTCAATACATCTTTATCATTATTACCATTCTTGTCATACCTTGCTTCCCAACTGTCTTTAAAATATCTTCTCATCATATGACTCCATTTACTTGTGATTTCACAACTAGGCTGACTCTTCCTTATCACATATTCCTCAACAATTTCTTTATCCCTGGAACTCAAATTCTATACATTCTCTTCACCATTCATCCCATCTTGACCCTCCAAAACAGAATATCTATTAGCAGTAGTTCTAACAGCTTGCACAACTTCCTTATCAACATTCCATGTTTTCCTTTGACCTGTTTGTGAAGTTTTGCTCTGATCATACATATTAGTAGCTTTTGCAGCATTATCATTTTGTTTTCCTACTGGCTTATAAACTTTTTGTGGGCCTGCATGTTTCTCTTTTGGTAGATTGACTTTGGCAACTTGCTGTTTCTTATAGTCATTATTAGAATAGGCTTTCCTGTTATTAGCTTGGACAAACCTTCCTCATCTTTTTTGTCTTCTTTTTTATCCTCCCCTGTTCTGTCTCTCTTAGTACATCTTTCAAATGAGTGCCCAAAAACTTTACAATGAGAACACACTGGAGGTTTCCAATCATAGACAACCTGCACCTTTTTCACAAACTGTTGATTATCCTCCTTGTTCTTATACAGCACCTCAATGAAATCATCCAGTCCTTTTTTAGCATTAACTTCAACTAACACCCTGGCAAACCCAATCCTACCCACACCTTGATTGCACATCTTAGTTGTCATTGCATCCATGATTAATGGTTTACCTAACTTGCTGGCTAAAGCACTCAATCCTTTGATACTCCAGGCTTCCAAAGGCAGGTTTTGTAATTTGATCCAAATTGGAAGTGTTTCAGGTTCAGTTTTATCAAGCTCAATACTAGTATTCCATTTCTGAACAACTATTGGTTTATTGTTCACAATCCATGGTCCACTTTCTATCACAGTTTGTAGCCCCTGAGCATTGTTAAACTTAAACACAAAAGTCCCATTTCCATTGTTAAGAATTTGCTTAAGCCCAAATTTACTCCACATTTTGAACAAATGAAAACTCAATTCCTGCATTGAAATCCTATAACCAACAAAATATCCACAAGGAGTTAACTCCCATTTTTTACTTCCTTCCACAATTATTTCATCATCAAACACAACATACTCATGTCCATCCTCATTAAACACAGTTGGTATTTGAAACAGCTTATTAGCACTAGTATCCATGTCAGTGTTCAACTTATCAGCATAACTAGCAGTTTTAGAACTATTAGGAGATGCAGCATTGATGTTTCCTGAATTAGTGCTATCAATATTTTTAAGCATACTGGAAGAAGCATTAGGAGACTTACATCCAGTTACCTTATCAGCAATATTAGTAGGACTATCAGGACTATCAGAATCAATAGCAGCAGAGCTTGTACCTTCAACACTCATACTATTATGTGTTTTATCTTCACTAATCAATTCCTTTTCAGCCACAGATACCTCAGTAACAACTGTTTCCTCATTCTCCTTATTCATATCCAGTTCACTACAACACATCTTATCACCCTTCCCATTGTTCTCACAACCCAACATTTCCTGAGACTCACCATTATCAGATACATTTCCCCCATTACTTGCTTCACCCTTATTACTCCTATTCTTATTGTTCTTACCATCAACACTATCACTAACAACATCATCTAATTTCGTTGATCGCTTAGTTTTCCTTTTAGGTCTACTATTTGACATTTTTGCAATACTAATCATATACTGAATCCAAATTATTCTTCAATTAGTGAAATTCGTTATCAACTAAAGCTCAATTTGAGGAAATAAAAAAAATAGGGTTTCAGTAAATTTGGGCAAAATGAATAAAAGTAGTATCAATAGAATCAGAATGAAAAATTGAATCGAATTATGTAAACTAGAGTGAAAATGGATCAGTAATTGATAGAGAATAAAGGATTATGAAGCTTTTCAAATGGTGGAAAATGGTGGGAAAGTGGTTAGGGAGAGAGAAAAAGGGAAAGTTAAAATTTTCAAGCATAATGATAATGCTGTATTTCTAGGTTATATACCAATAGGATTTAAAGCTTCAGTTTTGAAATGAAAGGTGTTTGCTTTTTTAGTAGCATGTTTGGGTAAGCGCTACCATAGCAAAGTTTTAATTTTCATTTTTTTTACTATGCACTAAAATGAGATTCAAGTAGTCTACCTGGGAGATATTGATGCAAAGAATATATCTATGGAGCTGGAGCTGGAGCGGCAGATGGCGAAGGGTGTAGCTCAGCACTCAGCATGTGGTGGAGTAGCATATCAACCCTCTGACTGCGGGTCTTGGTGCTGACAAAGATATCAGGAAAAAGGTAAGAAAATGTGAATAACTAGATTTGTAATGTTGTTTGTGATACTTACCCCACGTTACGGCGTCCTCCCCTTGTTCTCGTTGCCTGTATATCCATGCAAAAATGAAGACACTACACACACATATAAACTGATGCCAATTAATTGATACAAAAATCTCAACACAACACCAACAAATGTTAACTTTCGTTGGCTACCTACACCTTTAAGTGCTTAATGGTTCAAAATTAATTATTAGTCCTCTCCATCCAAAATTTAGGGTCCGTTTGTTTTATGGGTTTTGTACAGTGGGTTAGGGATGAAGATGAAATCAATTGTTTGGTTTGTTTGTCTCGGATTAAAAATTGGGACTCACCCCAAAAATGAAGGCATATGTAAAACCTTGAGTTATTACCTACTTTATCACATTGATTTCTGACAACCCACTTGCCAAATTCTCTTTCCTCTTTAAATATAGTTTTTTTTAACGGTTACTTTCTTTAAGGGAAATCCATGTCCAATTTGAAACCCGATGGGGGGAAAACCTTCAACTTAAGCCGCCCGAATGCACGACACTTAAATTGAAGTAAACCCTGCATTCTCCAGATTCGAACCCTGATGGGTTGAAACCTTCATTGAAGGACTTTGAAATCGTACCGACAGGGCAGTGGTCCACAAGTGAGGACTTCCTGGTTTGGTCACCCAAACCGGTACTACTCTCCACTAGGCACGCTTAACTGAATAAGACATGCCCAGTGGACCACAAGCCCATTGGTAAATATAGTTTTTTCTTATTTGTTTTTTGTTTTTATAACTAAACGACACATTTTGTATATTGTACCTTTGTTTCAAAAATAATACTTTTTGTTTACTAGTAGGCCTCATTTATTTTTTATTTTATTTTAATATTAAAAAATCTATAAATCCTAACTATAATTTATATTTACCAAACAACTTCTTTTCTTTCAACCCAAATACAAATTCTAATCCTAATCCTAATTCGATTCTTAATCCTAAACCCATCTACGAACCAAACGGGCCCTAATTGTCCGCAATACTATATTGGGTTGTCCCAAAATTACTATCCATTTTCCAGATATCCCCAAAGTAAAAAATATTATTACAAAACTTAAGGAAAAGAGTAATTATTGATAAATGGGTAAATTGTGACAAATAAATTTTTTTATAATTGCAATTTTCTTAAACCCCGCGTATTTGTCTAGTGGACAACTATTTTGGGAAAGATGGAGTACAACAGAGGCCGGCTTTTATAGAACTAATGTAGTTGTGATAATCTCTGTTTTGTGATATTTCTTTACAGCATAAAAATAGATATAATAGATAACCTTAAAACTCACACAAGTCAAAACACATGTAAATAGATGAATAAACATGATATGATCTAATTTATAATTCAAGGAAAAATGAATTTCTATAAGATACATACTTTATTACTAGTTAGATCCAATAATTCTTTTGTGGAGTTCCAAGATCAATAAAATATGGTTTTCCTTGTTAAGCGATCCTAAAGTGCTCAAATCCTCTTTATCGAATAAAACTAGCTAGCTGTCTTTGAAGTCAATTCATTCGGCTCGTGTGAAATAGTGAAAGTACTTATGGCCCGTTTGTTATGCGGTTTTTGCTTTATTGGAATGAAGCCAATGTAGTTTAATTTGTTTGTTATATGTGGATGAGTTCTAAGGTAGCCAGAATAGCCCTCTAAGAGTTTGATAATAGAGTTTCTTTGTTCATGTTCCCCTACTTAACTGAATTGGGAGCTCCAAGAATGAAGCTCAACTGAAACTGAAGCACTCGACATAGCAATTTATTCGTTTTTATTCTTTCACATGAGTCTCAATTGTACAACTAAAAGTGACGTGGACCCACTGGTAGCTTTCATGAGAGTGAAACAAGAAATAAACACTCGTGAGGTAACATATGATCTTGACTGAAGTTGACTTACCTTATTCTCTTCTTCATCCTCAGGACACTCAAGTTCTAACTCAGCGAAGAATGCCTCCAGCACAAATGCGACGATCTGCAAATATTTAAGATATTTACATTACATGTAATCGAAACATATAACTTGAGATTAACACAAAATATTACAAAATGTGAAATTATGTGAAATTTGTGGATGAACTTAACATACAGTCTTGGCCAACAAAAAATTTGTTATATCGAATTCTTATTAAAAACTAGTCACAAGGACATACCAATTTGAGGAGGAGCAACACTGTTATTAAATAGAAGCTGACAAAATATGAGTAGGTCCAAACAGTTCCTGTCAACTTTGCATAATCCTGAAAGAGATGACAAGAGAATTAGGGAGATGATCGAATCGTAGCCATCAATGGAATTCGACTAAGATTACTTATAATATTTTGAATTTTTGAAAATGAATAGTTAATATATAGAGAGTGCCGGGCTTCATTCCATAACCCAGAGTGGTATCAAAGCATACATGTAGACATAGAAGGCAAAATTTTGAGGAGCATTGCACTGAGAACCAAGTACCCATAAGTATATTTTCCAAGATTACCCATGATTAATATTTCATTTCTTTAACTTATAAATTTCTCTCCAAGAATCCAATAGTCTTTAAGATACAACCTCTAGGTATGAAGTTCGCTATCCATCTTTTAGAGGCTGGACTTTTGTATCTTATATTCTAATTTTTTACAATAACATCGAACTATGAATTCACGTAATATATTCAACATTAACTATGAGAGAAAATAGCTAGGTGGAAATAACAAGTAGATGAATGAGGAAGATGAGTAAAAAATTCGTACAAAATGAATCATTAATACCTGCATCAAGGCTTGCCAGATTCCTTTCACAACCAAATTGAATAGTGTCACCATCCCATTGGGGTAGTCATTAAAATTAAATAACAAGTAACTAACTAGGGCAAGGAAATTTTACTGACAAACTGATGCAAAATATCTCACATGATCGAGCAGCTAACAACGTATAGTTGTTTGTCATGGAGAGCCAATAAAAGGTAGCTAGGTTGCAAAGTTTAGCAGATAAAAAAGCATGCCATATGAGGAACCAAATAAAACATAAAGCATATTAGGAAATACTAAAGGATACTCCTTATCAGCCATTATTTCTGTAGTTGGTAAATCTGAATTCCCAGCATTTACAAGCCCGCCAAATACCTAACACCAGAAGAAGAAAAAGGTAAGTTGGAGACTTAAAGATATAGTATAAGAATACAAAAAGGTAAAAAAAAAAAACATCAAAACTAAAGTACCTGTATCCCCAGTGTACAGTAAATGCACATGACACAAAAGACGGTACCCAAGTATGGCATCAAACTTTGTATCAGGGTTAAAAATGTAGCAATAAAGGCTCGGTACCTTTTAATATGCATCAACAGCCTAATCAATCTTAACATTCTTGCAATAAGAAGATAACGAATCCTGAAAACAACGAGATAACCTATCAGCTTTTAGATATGTAAAAATGATAATCAGAATACTAAACACAATCGATTACACCCAACCAACCACCCCTTTGGTGTATTTTATTAGCAAAAGATTCAAGAAGGTAAATCCCCAACTGGGTGCTTACCAGTACAAGATGCAAAGACAAGATGTGATCTCTTCTAGGAAGACAGCACAAGAACCTCACTACAGAATCACTCAAACACTCAGAACACAAAGATCAAACAATAGATTGATCTTTGTTATAGACAATACTAACAGATATCAAACTGATATCAAGACTAAAGAAGATTGCAACTAACTGTGTGAATCAAGAGAGAATAAGAAAGGCTACAATGTGAAGTTATGAAACCCTAGCTCGGATAATGAGCTTATATACTCCATATTTGCAATATAGTCCTCCAACTTCTCTTAACTTGTCACTCAGCAATAATACTTTGATGTAGCTTTGAAGACTTTCAAACTTGACAATCTAAGTCCGTCATAATATTTAACAAGATATTTTCAAGATCTAGTGACAAAATACAAGAATCTGTTGAGCAGTTTACAGATAAACCAAAATCTAATAAAAAAACAACTGAACAAAGATTCTTTCTTCTCAATAGAAATTATATTGACTTAAATGAATGCCACTTTTATGAACTGAAGGGACTTTATTATTATGACAAAAAATTACGTAATGATTTCAACACCAGTTTCTCAACTCCATCTGAAAAGTGTTGAGGTCCGACGGATCTTGGATCAATCATGGATGAATATGTATGAGTATGCACACGAATTGTGCAGTGACTCTTTGTTTGTAACAGAGGGTGGGTTTATTTGACAAACACACTTTTATTATTATTAACCACACTAAAAAAAATACATGTACATGAGTATATATAGAGGCCGAATGGTTATGAACCAAACGCCATGTCTGCTTGAATATGTATTTGCCAAACGACACAACCCTTCACCAAATTACATAAATTAACTAACTTTAACTAACTAATCGGTTACAAACTTTCTATCTAACATAATTGGTCCTTCGACTTTCAAGACTTATGTTTTCTTGATTACTTTACTTCCAACATTCACTCCCCTAAATGTGAACCAAGTTTAATCTCGATATTGCTTTACAGAAACTTGAAGGACTAAATGTGTTCATTAGAAAGTTAATAACCGCCAAGCGGTTAAGTTAGTTATATTAGTTAGTTACAAAAAGTTAGTTATAGACGAATGGTTGTGTCGTTTCACTCATGCCCATTCGAACAGATATGTCTTTTGGGTCATACCCATTTGACTAGTATATATACATGAACATATGTAATGTATAATGGTTAGACGAAATAAAGTTATCTAGTTTATATTGTTTGCAAATCTATTTCGACTCAATACACGCACACATTGGGACAACATTTGGCATCAAGAGCCTTGTTTAAAACCTTGCTCTCGTTACATCACTAACCAGAAATCCAGAAACCTTTAAACGAGACACAGGAAAACCAAAAACAAGAACCACGCTGAAACTCTTGTTTCAGGAACAAACACGCAACATTCTTGCACCTTGTTAACGAACGAGAAGTTGCCTAGATAACTTAGGGACACAAGAAAGTCGTATACAACTTATCAAGTGTCGAATTTGCAAATGGGAGGACACCAAACGAAGGGGTGGCCTGTTTTGTTGTAACATTTGTACGCGACAACAAAACCAGAAAAAGGAAGGGAACAAATTTGTTCGATACTCTTGTTGGTGTATTACACGACAACTAAGAAGGAAAGAACCTGTTGCTTTACGACGCAACAAGGAAGAAAAGAAAGACGTCAAGAAACTTGTGTATATATCGAGATACACAAAAGAAGAAGAAGCGTTGCTTGTGCAGTTTTATTAGGGTATACCGAGACAAAACAATCAAGGATTGTTTGGAGACGTTTAGCAATACGAAAGCAACAACAAATAACGGAAAAGGACAGGCTGATCACTCGTACATAAGAGAATACCGACGGGTATTGAAGGGTTGTTGAGGACATGGTGTGGACTTAGAAAGAAGAAGAAGTATTGTGGTACAACATAGATAAGGAGACAAGCAACATCAACAACAACAAACAAAACTTATTTGATTAGACGTTGGATTAATACCGTGGGTATTAGCAAGAAGAAAAGCAAACTGATTTTGCTTTGGTAAAAAAAGAATACCGAGAGGTATTGGTGGAAGACTTGGAATGAACAACAACAAACACGAGTTTTGATTGTGGCCAAACAACACTAAGAGTGGATTTGGAGAAGGAGCCGAGACATAACAAGGGTCTAGGGCACACGAATTTGGAACCAAGTGGAGACAAAGAAAGCAACAACGTGAAGTGTGGTAGAAGGAAAACAATGTTTGGTTGATATATTGCTTCAACAACAACGTACACAACCGGATTTTTTTTTGGAAACGAGGAAAGAAAAGGACGTGGTTGATATACTCATAATATTGACACAAGTGGGAACACAAACGAGGTCACGAATTCATCATTTGAATTTCAATTATACTTCTATAGTATAGATATTTATTTCATACTATTAGGAAATCCCGAGAACTATATATTGATCCCGTATTACTAGGATTCTCGGATAACTATTTTTGTTCCTGTAATAGTAGGACATACCATATTGGTTAGAATT
The DNA here is from genome assembly GCA_030686995.1 of Artemisia argyi. Classification (NCBI taxonomy): domain Eukaryota; kingdom Viridiplantae; phylum Streptophyta; class Magnoliopsida; order Asterales; family Asteraceae; genus Artemisia; species Artemisia argyi. The sequence continues at coordinate 133,796,380 of CM060709.1, read as the reverse complement.
CCCATACGAATTAGAAAGTGAAGATTGTAAACACATCTAAGATGTCTGGTGAAGATGATGATACGAATAACAGAAACACTATAGTGAAACCCGTTACACCCATTGCACAATATCAATGCCCTAAACTCAAAACCACAAACTACATGGTTTGGGCTATATAAATTAAGGTTATATTAGAGGCACATGGTTTATGGGAGACTATAGAACCTAAGGAGAACACCCAATTAGATGATAAGGCAACTATTTCCCTCCTATATCAAGCGGTGACCGAAGATGTGATATTACAAGTAGCAAATTGTAAAACTGCAAAAGAATTATGAGAATCCTTAAGAAAGAGACATGTTGGAGAAGAGAGAGTGCAACAGGCACGGTTACAATCACTGATGATTGGATTTCATGCTCTTCAAATGAAGGAGGATGAAACGGTGGATGAATTTACGAACAAACTAAATGGTTACGCCACGAATGCTAAAGAATTAGGAAAAACCATGGATGAATCACTTTTAGTACGAAAACTATTAGACTCCACACCCGATAGGTTCATTCAGATAGTAGCATCCATAGAACAGACAAGTAATCTAGATGATATCACCTTAGATGAGATCACTGGAAAATTAAAAGCATTCGAGGAAAGGATAAAACTCTGAAAGGGAGGACAAGCAGAAAGCCAGGATAACTTATTATTCGCATAAGCAGAACACTCTAGAAATAAGAAACGATTTAATAAGAATAGGGGTAGATCAAACTACTCACGAGGAAAGTGGAAAAATAAAGGAAATAGAGATAACTCGAATGGAGAAAATTCAACTCACAACGACAAGCCCAATAAGAATAGAGGTGAGTGGAATAAGAAGAAAGGAAAATGTTTCAATTGCGGAAAACATGGGCATTTTAAGAGAGACTGTAGAAGTCAACCAACAACTCAAGAACAATCAAACCTTATCTTAGAAGATGATGAACCATCACTATTAATGACTACACACGAAGAAGTATTGTTAAATGAAGGACAAATACAACCCGAAAAGTATGCTACAATAGACGCTAGCATATGGTATTTAGATAATGGTGCAAGCAACCATATGAAGGGAGCCAAGAGTCATTTTAAGGATATTGACGAAAGGATCACTGGACGCGTTCATTTTGGAGATGGATCGTACGTAGAGATAAAGGGTAGAGGTTCTATATTACTAGGATGTAGAAACAAGGAACAAAAGATCATTTCGGATGTTTACTACATTCCAAACCTCAAGAGCAACATACTTAGTCTAGGACAACTTACTAAGATAGGTTGTAAGATCATCATGGATGGAAACAAGCTGACTTTGTATGATAAGAATAGGAAATTGTTGATGAAAGTAGAAAGATTCTATACACTATTAGACTGCAGATAGAAGCACCTGTATGTCTCTTAGCAAATGTGGATAACCAAGCATGGTTATGGCATGCTAGATTAGGTCATCTGAACTTTGACGATATCAAGAAGATGACAAGAAAGGGTCTAGTAGAAGGAATACCAAGGATAAATCTTGCAGGACAAATATGTGATGCATGTTTATTAGGAAAACACAGCAGAACACCATTTCCCAATCAAGCTAAATTCAGATCTAAGAACCCATTGGACAGTTTATGGAGATCTCTGTGATCCCATAAGTCCAACCACACACTCTGGAAAGAAGCTCATCTTCTTATTAGTAGATGACTGTACACATTTTATGTGGGCCTATTTTCTAACATCGAAAGATCAGGCGTTCAACACATTTAAGGAATGTAGACAGAAGATTGAAATGGAGTTAAGATTGAAGTTAAGAATGCTAAGAACAGATAGAGGTGGTGAATTTACATCAAATGAATTCACTAAATACTGTAAGGAGAATGGAATAGCAAGACAATTAACAGCACCATACTCACCGCAACAGAATGGAGTAGTTGAAAGAAAGTATAGGACGGTGTTATCAACTACTAGGAGTATGATGAAAACGATCAAGTTACCCTTAACTTTTTGGGCGGAAGCAGTCAAACATGCCATTTATATACTAAATAGGGTACCTACACGAGCACTGGAAGATAAAACACCGTATAAAGCACTCTACAACAGAAAACCAAACCTGGAAAACCTAAGAATATTCGGATGCACAGCTTATGCTAAGATAACGATACCTCACTTGAAAAAGTTGGATGACAGAAGCATACCGATGGTTTACTTAGGAGTAGAGGAAGGATCAAAAGCTTGTAGGCTATATGATCCAGTAAGAAAGAAAAGACATGTTAGTAGGGATGTAAAGTTTATGAAAACGAAACCGTGGGATTGGGATAAGAGTGGAGAGGATACAAGTACACAAGACACATTTTGGGCTAGTTTTGTGGTAGAAGAAGTTGACAATGGAAATCCTACACCAGTCAACATAGAACACAATGATAACATGTATCCAACACAAGAACCAATACCGGATCAAATACAAGATCCAGACTCACCAATCACACCACCAGCATATACTTACGAACCCAACTCAGAAGATGAAGAGGAAGCTACTCTTAGCTCATTAGGAAGCTCACAACAGAGATTTGATGATACACCAGTACGAAGTTTCAAAGAGATAAAGGATATATATAGGACAACACGTATAGTTGAGACTGAAAGTCTACTATTCATAGAAGAGGAACCCCGTAACTATAAGGAAGCATGAACAGATGAAAGATGGATTGAGGCCATGAAAGCAGAACTAGATTCAATTAATAAGAATCACACATGGACTCTCACAACATTGCCAAAAAATCAGAAGGCAATAGGACTCAAATGGGTTTATAAAACCAAGAGAGATGCACAAGGGAAGATCATCAAATATAAAGCAAGATTAGTAGCAAAAGGTTATGTACAAGAACAGGGAATAGACTTTGATGAGGTGTTTGCACCAGTTGCTAGGATAGAAACAGTTCGGTTGATATTAGCACTAGCAGCATATCATGGATGGCAAGTACACCACTTAGATGTAAAATCAGCATTTTTACATGGAGAATTGAAGGAAGAAGTCTATGTTACACAACCTGAAGGTTTTATTCAACAAGGAAACCTAGGAAAAGTATACAAGCTAACCAAAGCTTTGTATGGCTTAAGACAAGCACCATGAGCTTGGAATGTGAAGCTTGATCAAACCTTGAAGTCACTAGACTTTAAGAAATGTAATCTCGAACAAGCAGTTTATACGAAAAGAAGCAAGAATTCTACACTTATAGTTGGAGTATATGTAGATGATTTGATAATCACGGGCACTCCAAAGAAGGAAATAGACTTGTTCAAATCCCAGATGGAAGATAAGTTTGAAATGAGCGATTTAGGATTGCTAGCATATTACCTTGGGATAGAAGTTACACAGACAGGAGGAGATATTACAATCAAGCAAACTGGATATATTAACAAGATCCTAAAAGAAACAAGTATGACGGATAGCAATGATACGAAGATACCATTGGATCCCGGCACTAAGTTGGTCAAGGCGGAAGATGGAAACCCAGTTGACGCAACTTATTACCGAAGCTTATTGGAAGCCTCAGATACTTATTACATACAAGACCGGATCTTAGTACTCAGTCGGACTACTCAGCAGATTTATGCAAGAACCAAAGGACCATCACCTGAAGGCAGTGAAACAAGTAATCCGATATATCAAAGGAACATGGAATAATATACAAGAAGGAAGGCGGCTGCAAGATAAGAGGTTATAGTGATATATAGTAATTATGGAATCAATACCGATCAAGGAAAATAAACTAATGGAATAGTATTTTACTATGGAGAGTCACCTATTACCTGGTGTACTCAGAAGCAACCAACAGTGGCGCTCTCATCATGTGAATCTGAATTCATGGCGGCTACTGCAGCAGCATGTCAAGCCTTATGGTTAAAACGTTTACTTAGTGAATTGACTGGATTGGAAGAAAGAAAGATAACGCTTAGAGTTGACAACGTATCAGCAATAGCACTCGTAGAGAACCCAGTATTTCATGGAAGGAGTAAGCATATAGACATTCGCTATCATTTCATTCGTGAATGTGTAGAGAATGGTCATATCAATGTGGAACACATTAGCAGAGAACTACAAAGAGCAGACATCTTAACGAAAGCTTTACCAAGACTCAAGTTCGTGACTATGCGACAAATGCTCGGAGTTCAAGACCTTGGACAAAGCAACGATCAAGATTAAGGAGGAGAATGTGAACCAAGTTTAATCTCGATATTGCTTTACAGAAACTTGAAGGACTAAACGTGTTCATTAGAAAGTTAATAACCGCCAAGCGGTTAAGTTAGTTATATTAGTTAGTTACAGAAAGTTAGTTATAGACGAATGGTTGTGTCGTTTCACTCATGCCCATTCGAACAGATATGTCTTTTGGGTCATACCCATTCGACTAGTATATATACATGAACATATGTAATGTTTAATGGTTAGACGAAATAAAGTTATTTAGTTTATATTGTTTGCAAATCTATTTCGACTCAACACACGCACACATTGGGACAACAAAAAGTTGTTAGAGCCTTACCACTCTCCACTTGATATAAACGTTAGCTCCGTTGGAGATACGAATGTGGCTGTTTCTCCAATAACTGCAAACATCCATGAAAATCACTCAAATAACTGCATTCAAGGGGGTTAAAAATAATATTTCTGAAATGCATCATATCATTAAAATCAACATATATAATACAAATAAGTTATTCATATAATACAGATCTTTCAGCTAGAAATCATTGTATCTAGCATTTACACACACACACTACAGGTGTGTATGTATGTCCATAGAACCAATCTTAGTAGAAAAAATGACAATTTACTTAATTTTCAAATCAAATCAGTGCTATTCGAATCATATCACTTACCTATGACCCATATGACAATGAAGTCAAATCGATTTTGGCTATCCTTACAGTAATTTTCAAATCCATATGTATAAACTTTCAAAGCCATTTCTAGTACATATATCCACCCTGCATGAATAACAAGTAAACAATAGCATGAACTTGTATTTGTACTTTGACGAAAAAATATGGTCATTTTTGGATTCCAAAACTGAGACATCATAACAGGCACACATACTAAAATAGCAGAGTACAATTCATATCATCTTGACTAGAAGGGAAGAACCAAGAATTCCATACCAAATATAAACTCCACCTTCTGCCAGAACTTCTGACCTGAGTTGTTTTGTATATCAAGCTGTCAAAGAAAGAGTTTAAATTTAATACATAAGTTAATTAACCCAACAACTGCATTAAGAATACGCATTAAGCTAATATTTCTATGTTGAAAAGCACTGGTCTTGTTAATTAGCTATGAACGTACTGAAAGTTTATCATCCAGACTCAAAGTATGGTGATCAAAGTATCTGTTAGTCAAGGTCTCAAGGATTTAGGTCATACTGTTGTTTCAGTAATAACAGTAACCAGATTTAAGAGGAGAACAAAAGCAACCACATATCCAAAGGTTCTGCTTTTTAAGGTTTTCAGATTTTCAGATAAGGAAGAATTGTAGAAGGGGAACTTTTTTAGCCAAGGTTCCTGCATATAACCGAAAAGAAAGCTGACTTAGTTACATCTTTTCGTTATTCATGTGTGAAACTGAAAAGACATGAATACCAACTTACTGTATCCTCCTGTTGAAACTTTAAAGCAATTGCATTGCAGAGATCATTGAATTCTTCTAAATCAATCTACATGTAGAACAATTACGATAAAATGAGACAAACTAAACATCTATAACCAGTAGAGGAATCAATAAAAAAATGTGCAAGCCCTAGTAACTCGACTTCAATGTACCCATGTAAACTACTAATTTCAATGGAAACCCAAAGCTTGAAGATGCGGTTTCTTTTCCTTTCTTTTTCAGTTGAAGATCTGTCTTCTAGTTGCATAACTTGATTGAAAAAAAGGACGAATATAATGTTGTGAAGGTATAAAGCTTTTTTATGTCAATAATCTACCATATTTTTTCATTCAAATGGTAAAAATAAACCAATCTTTGTGCTGAGATTTTTAAAAAAGGACCACTATAGTGTCATGAAGGCATAAAGCTTATGTCAATATGCAATAATATACCATATTTTCTATTCAAATGGTCGGAAAAAAAAATAATAAAAATAAAAAAATAAAGCTTTGTATCTCGCTGAGATTTTTATTAAAATATTTGATTTATAGGTCAAAGAAAACAAAGGATAGGAAGTCAATACAAGACAGGTCACATGATTTAGGGTGCTAGAAAGAATGATGGAAAAAAATAATGTACAATAGTAGAGGGATCATGTCAGTAACTCTTTATGCGAAGAGGATACGATATAGACCAAATCACCAAATAATACCTTAAAATCACCACTGTCATCTAATTCCTCAAATATCGCCTCAAAATCATCTTCTGATATTTTTGGCAGAGTCCTGAATGAAAGTTACTTGTTAGTGCCCAGAATAGGAAAGCTACAAAATATAGGTGGCACAACTCCAACATATGTATTTGTTTAAAAGATATTTCTATTAATGAATGCCACTGAAAAATAAGGGATGCGTATATAGACCCCTCTACTCATCAACATAACATAAAAATAAAACAATGTGTAGATATCCACATATAATGAACGTTAGATATCCACATATAATGGACTTTATTCAAGAATCTGAGTTAGATACCTGTAAGTATTAAGTTCTTTAAATAACTTAATACATATTTCCTTATCAAGATAGCCATCATCCTGTTGATTTGGTACATCCTGTTGATTTGGGGGGGGAAAATCCCATGAGTGAGGATAAGATTATCTAGGAGGAAATGTCACATCATTCATAACTCGTACTCACATGTTTTTTAATAAGATCAAAGGCTCTCTTCAATATTTTTTTCCTCATTTCGTCCTTCGCACAAACTTGTTTAACAAGCTGCAGTTAAGAGGGCTAAGAAGCTTGTAACATTTGCTGGTTTAAACTAAAAAGGTAAATAATCAGAGATACCAAAATATAATTCCCAAAAGGAATGAAGTTGAAAACTTTAAATTCACTAGGATCCACACGACAACAAATCCAAGGACAAGTAACAGCTATTTCAGGGTTGTAGTTATTTTTCCATCCAAATTGAGTTATTTACGCAGAGAATATCAGAACATTAACATAACTAAGTTGAGATTTTAGTATAAGCATTAAACTCCCAAAGAGATATAAAGGGTTCAAGAAATATGTACCTCTTCTTTGAAGCTATCATACACGACAGCAAGAACCAGGTTTGTGACAAAGTAAACACTCAGAAGCACATATAGAACGAAAAAAATGGAGGACCATCTTGATGATCTGGATATAACAAGGAAACACATTACTGAAACACCATAAACAGTTAGTACAATCTGTTATTCTTTTCAGGCGAAAAAGACTGTTGCATAAGGATTTCCTGAAAAGAATGGATAAAAACTAGTGTATTTGGGGGGACATTTGACAATATTTCCCGAAAAGAATGAATACAAAGCCACTCACTTATACGCAGGAATCCAAACGTCTGGATTGTTGGATGTGGTAAATAGAACAAACATTTGATACAATGTAGCAGGGTAAGAAAAAAAATTTGTAGTTCCCTGTAGGGTGTCCTCAAAGATAACATAAGCCAACCAACTGGAGAACAAAAGAAACAGAAGCCACAAAGCCTGCATTCAAGAATTATTTTATCAGCAATTACAAACTACACGGTCTATGTAAATGGTTAGCATTAAGGCAAGTAGAGTAGCAGACTTAGTCCAGGAAAAGATAATAGTATGTGTCAAGCATTCCACCTATGACCACGAGGCTGTCTCGTAAGTCCCTAATTCAGGATAACAAAAGATAAAGGTTAGCCTCATCAACGACATGATCCAAACAGTTCTAGAAGCTTTAAATCAAAACTAGATGCAATTACTCTATGCATTATCTCTTGGTCCACATTCATTCTCATTCTCGTATTCAGGATGTAATGTATATTTTATTTTAACAATTTTCATTCATTGTAACACTTCATAGTCTACATTTTATTTCTCTGATACATGACATTCACAAGAATTCATTGTTTTATCAGAATAAGTCATTCTTATGTGACAAACACTAAAAATGCATCACCATTTTATCATACCGGAAAGTTAAACAGAAACAAAGTATCATATTGGAAAGTATTATAGGTGCTATACCTGATATTCAAAATAAAGAAAACCACCCTAATATAAGGTGCAATCCTCAATGGAAGAGAATAGATGGCCACTCGAGAGAGATATAAAATATAAACTACTAAATCAGCAGCCAAAATTAGAAGTGATATGACCTGGAAAAAAAAATAATAGAAATAAATAAATAAAAAAAGCAGTAAGGTACATAGTGTTTGGTTGACTTATAACATAGAAAGAATAACATCCCGTAGACAGTAACATAGTAACCAGAAATAATAAATGTGACAGACAAAGTTCCAAGCAATGTATACATTTTCTTGCTGGACTGGAACAAGAAAGCAACTGAATGTGTTTTCTTAATTCTCTTATTTCCTCCTATTTTTCTTGTCTACCGATTTATGATTGTTGTCCCTCTAACCATTTCTGCAGTAGTTAGATGGATAGGAATAAAAATGCAACCTAACATTCGATATAACATTTAAAAGATCTAAACTCTAATGATTCTATGTTCATTGAAACTACAAATTAATGGGGTTAAATTTGATATTTTGAGAGAAGATTGCATGTGCAAGATTCATAAATCGAAACACCAGGATAACAAACTTTATATAATAATTTCTTGAAAAAGATTCTGCAATCGTGTACCTTGATCTTATTGACATGGCTTTTCCAGTATAGACTGAACCCTTCATATAAAAGAGGAAATAGAGTATGCACCACTGTGACCCGATATAATCTTCACATTGCATATTAGTATTATTATTAGTTAGTTAAAAGTTAGAAGGACTATTTATGTTAAGTAGAAAGTTAATAACTAACTTATGGTTATTTCGGTTGGACATTGACCAAACCGAATGGACACAATGGTTAGGCTAGTTCGAATGGACACAACCATTCTTTGAAAAGACACAATGGTTCAACACAATGGTTGGAACCTTATATATATGTAATTACATGTAACATTACAATGGTTAATGAAATTTTAGTTTTACTTATTCATATTACTTTTGCAATTCACAAATCGATCCAGAAAAGTGGGACAACAATTGGCATCAAGAGCAAGGATTCAATACACCGAAACATAAACAGAAATTCTGCAAAACATCACATATATTCAGAAAATCGAAGCCAAGCAAAACGCAGGAAAAGGAGAAGGACAATTCGTTTTTCTTCTTGAGCGAGAGATAATCTGTTTTCTTTCTATTCTTCCAAAGAAAACATAAGAAAGTTGAATAAGAAACGCGTAGAAAAGATAGTGCACGATCTAGTTTACGTAAGGAATTGCAAACGCCAACATCAAGCGTATTGGTGTCGAGGAAGAAAAGAGGAGACTTTGTGTAGAAAAAGAGACAACTAGTTGGAGATTAACACAAAGCAAAAATCGTTGTTGTGAAAGAAAAACGTATACGTAGGAATTGAAGATCTTGGAGATAAGTGTGTGGAGATTTTGTTGTGTCGAATTTAACACAACAACAACAACAACGTACGTAGCAACAAAAAACCAGAAACTTTTTTGTTTTCGCTGCAAAGAAGAAAAAAGGAACAAGCAAAGATATTGATTTGTTTCAAGAATTACCAAGGCGTGGTAATATAGAACGTGTAAAGTGGTGTTTGTTTTTTCGTTGATCTAATCGAACTTCTGGAAACTTTTGGTTCGATATCACCAATTCGACACAAAGGAAAAAGATAGAAATTGGTTGTTTATTTCTGGTACGAAGCAGAAGCAAAGAAGGAAAGCAAAATTCAGTCCGAATTAATTTTTGGTTGGAGATCAAGTCGAATTGAACAAAAGGACAACGAAGCAAAAAAAAAACAAGGGAACACACAAGGAAATTCAAATCCGTGAATTAACACAACGAGGTCAAAACAAAATTCAAACCTTTGAATTTCGTTACAAATTTTCATATTATAGATACTCGTATTATTACTAGGATTTCCGAAAACTATTATTGTTCCCGTAGTTTTAAGTATACCACAAAAGATTAGGAATTCTCATTGATTTAGAAAGTGAAGATCATTAACACTTTCAATATGGGCGATGACGCAAACGCAACAACTACATTAAAACCCTTAACACCTATTGCACAATACCAATGCCCTAAGTTAAAAAACACAAATTATACGGTATGGGCTATACAAATTAAAGTTATATTAGAAGCACATGGTTTATGGGATACAATAGAACCTAAGGAAGGCGTAGAAGTAGATGAAAAGAAGGATAAGTCAACTATTGCCCTTCTATATCAAGCGTTATCAGAAGATGTAATTTTACAAGTAGCAAGTTGTAAAAAGGCAAAAGAATTATGGGATTCACTAAAAAGGAGACACGTAGGAGAAGAGAAAGTGCAACAAGCAAAGTTGCAATCTTTAATGATAGGATTTAATGCCCTTCAGATGAAGGATGATGAAACCGTGGATGCATTTTCAGATAAGTTAAACGGTTATGTTACTAAGGCAAAAGAACTAGGCAAAACATTGGATGAATCACTAGTAGTTAGAAAACTATTAGACTCCACACCAGATAGATTCATTCAGATAGTAGCATCCATAGAACAAACTAGTGATCTAGATGATATTACCCTAGATGAGATCACTGGAAAACTCAAGGCATTTGAGGAAAGAATAAAACTCCGTAAGGGAAATCAAGTTGAAAGCCAGGATAATTTACTATTCACACAGGGTGAACACTCAGATAGAGGAAAGAAATTTATTAAACGCGGAGGTAAACAAAATTATTCAAAGAAAAACTGGCGGAAAAACAGATATAGAAATAACTCACATGAAGGAAACTCAAACTATAAGGGAAACCCAAATAAGAATACGAATAGGAAGGATTTGAGTACCGTTAGATGTTACAAGTGTAATAAGCTTGGACATTTCATGAACACATGTAGATCAAACACAACAGCTCAGGAACATTCAAACCTTATCTTAGAAGATGAAGAACCATCACTATTAATGACCGTACATGAAACCAAATATGAAGAAGTACTGTTGAATGAAGGCCAAATTCAACCAGGAAAATATGTTTCAAAGGATGAAAGCGTATGGTATTTAGATAACGGTGCGAGTAACCATATGACAGGAACCAAAACTCATTTTAAGGATATAGATGAAAAGATAACAGGACGAGTACGTTTTGGAGATGGGTCATATGTAGAAATAAAGGGAAAAGGCTCTATATTATTAGGTTGTATAAACCAAGAACAAAAGGTAGTAACGGATGTATATTATATACCGAACCTTAAGAGCAACATACTAAGTCTAGGACAACTTACAGAAATAGGTTGTAGAGTTATAATGGATGGGAATAAATTGACTTTGTATGACAAGAGCAGAAGGTTGTTGATGAAAGTAGAAAGATCTAAGAACAGACTTTACAGTATTAAACTACGAATAGACTCACCTATATGTCTATTAGCAAATATAGATAACCCAGCATGGTTATGGCATGCTAGATTAGGTCATCTAAACTTTGACGATATCAACAAGATGACTAGAAAGGGTCTAGTAAATGGATTACCTAGAATAAATCATGTAGGACAGATTTGCGATGCATGTTTATTGGGAAAGCATAGTAGAACACCATTTCCAAACCTAGCTAAATTCAGATCAGAGAACCCGTTGGATTTAATATATGGAGACCTTTGCGGTCCTATAAGTCCAGCAACACACTCAGGCAAGAAACTTATATTCTTGTTAGTAGACGATTGTACACGATTTATGTGGGCTTACTTTCTTACTTCAAAAGACCAAGCCTTTAGTACATTCAAGGAATTTAAGCATAAAGTAGAAATGGAATTGAGATTGAAAATAAGGATGTTTAGAACAGATAGAGGTGGTGAATTTACATCAAATGAATTCACACAATACTGTAAGGATAATGGGATAGCTAGACAATTGACAGCACCATACTCACCACAACAGAATGGAGTAGTGGAGAGAAGAAATAGGACAGTGTTATCAACTACTAGAAGTATGATGAAAGCCATGAAGTTACCTTTAACTTTTTGGGCGGAAGCAGTGAAACACGCTATTTACATACTAAATAGGGTACCTACAAGAGCCCTAGTAGATAAAACTCCATATGAGGCACTCTACAATAGGAAACCAAACCTAGAAAACCTAAGGATATTTGGATGCACAGCTTATGCTAAGATAACAACACCTCACTTAAAGAAGCTGGATGATAGAAGCATACCAATGATCTATTTAGGAGTAGAGGAAGGATCAAAAGCATGTAGGTTATATGATCCAATAGCCAAGAAGAAATATGTTAGTAGAGACGTTAAATTTTTGGAAACTAAACCGTGGAATTGGGACAAGAATGGAGAGGATACAAGTACACAAGACACCTTTTGGACTAGTTTTGTAGTAGAGGAAGTTGACGATTCAAATCAAATACCCGTCAACATAGGAAATGATGATGTAATTCCAATACCGGATCCTTTACCAGATCCAACATCAGAACCAGATTCATTATCAGAACCAAACTCCCCCTCTCAACCAAACTCACCATTCACACCACCAACATTTAGTTACGAACCTAACTCAGAAAGTGAAATAGAAACTACTATTAGTTCACTTAGAAGCTCGTTAGGAAGCTCTGGAAGAATTGATCATACACCAGTTAGAGGATTAAAGGATTTGAAAGCAATCTACGAAACAGCTAGTGTCGTTGAAGCACCTAGTTTACTCTTCATAGAAGAAGAACCTCGTAACTACAAGGAAGCATCAAAAGATCATAAATGGATTGAAGCCATGAAGATTGAATTGGATTCAATAAACAAGAACAACACATGGATTCTTACTACATTGCCAGAAAATCAAAAGGCAATTGGACTCAAATGGGTATTTAAAACCAAAAGAGATGCACATGGAAATATTATCAAATACAAAGCACGGTTAGTAGCAAAAGGATACGTACAAGAACAAGGAATAGACTTCGATGAAGTATTTGCCCCAGTTGCTAGGATAGAAACAGTTCGTTTGATATTGGCCTTAGCAGCATATTATAGTTGGCAAGTTCATCACTTAGACGTAAAATCAGCATTTCTACATGGAGATTTAAAAGAAGAAGTCTACGTTACACAACCTGAAGGATTCGTACAACCAGGAGAATCAGGAAAAGTGTACAAGCTTATTAAAGCTTTATATGGATTAAGACAAGCACCGAGAGCTTGGAATGTGAAGCTTGATCAAACCTTAAAGTCATTAGATTTCAAGAAGTGTAACCTCGAACAAGCAGTATATACAAGGAGAACCAAGAACTCAACAATTATAGTTGGAGTTTATGTAGATGATTTAATAATTACAGGCACTCCAAAGAAAGAAGTAGAATTATTTAAATCCCAGATGGAAGACAAGTTTGAAATGAGCGACTTAGGATTGTTAGCTTATTACCTTGGGATAGAAGTTACACAGACAGGAGGAGAAATTACAATCAAGCAAACAGGTTATATTAACAAGATCTTGAAGGAAACAAACATGGAAGATAGTAATGATACGAAGATACCAATGGATCCCGGTACTAAGTTGGTCAAGGCGGAAGATGGAGAATCAGTTGACGCAACTTATTACAGAAGCTTAATTGGAAGTCTCAGGTACTTACTACATACAAGACCAGATCTTAGTTATTCAGTCGGACTACTCAGCAGATGGATGCAAGAACCAAAAGACCATCACCTGAAAGCAGTAAAGCAAGTAATCCGATACATCAAAGGAACAAGAGAGCACGGCATAATTTATAAGAAAGAAGGCGGCTGCAAGATTACAGGATATAGTGATAGTAGCTATGGAATCAACACTGATCAAGGAAAAGGAACTACAGGCGTAGTATTTTATTTTGGAGAGTCACCCATTACATGGAGCACTCAGAAACAACCGACAGTGGCACTATCATCATGTGAATCAGAATTTATGGCGGCTACAGCAGCAGCATGTCAAGCACTATGGTTGAAAAGATTACTCAATGAATTAACTGGAAATGAAGAACAAAAGATAACGTTGAAGATCGATAACGTTTCAGCAATAGCATTAGTAAAGAACCCAGTATTTCATGGAAGAAGTAAACACATCGACATTCGATACCATTTCATTCGAGAATGCGTAGAGAATGGACACATCAACATAGAACATGTCAGAGGAGAACTACAAAGAGCAGATATATTAACAAAAGCTCTACCAAGATTGAAGTTCATGACAATGCGACAAATGCTTGGAGTTCAAGATTTAACAAGAAGCAACGATGAAGATTAAGGAGGAGAATGTGACCCGATATAATCTTCACATTGCATATTAGTATTATTATTAGTTAGTTAAAAGTTAGAAGGACTATTTATGTTAAGTAGAAAGTTAATAACTAACTTATGGTTATTTCGGTTGGACATTGACCAAACCGAATGGACACAATGGTTAGGCTAGTTCGAATGGACACAACCATTCTTTGAAAAGACACAATGGTTCAACACAATGGTTGGAACCTTATATATATGTAATTACATGTAACATTACAATGGTTAATGAAATTTTAGTTTTACTTATTCATATTACTTTTGCAATTCACAAATCGATCCAGAAAAGTGGGACAACAACCACAAGAATGATAAGTGTTACAATCTGCATGAGAAAGTATGACAATAATCAGATTACCGATATATATAAATTTTAAATGGGCAGGCAAATGATAAAACCATAAGGAATTTCTCAGTTATACATTCAGACAATACTAGCTAGGTGTACCTGAGAACTTCCAGTCATGATTTGTGAGTTGTGACCCAACAAATAAAATTTGAACTTATCTTCATTTTACTACTATACATCTGGACTCTAGTATAAAGCATATGTTGGAATTATGATATCATGACATTCATATAAAATAAACCAAACACATCAAGTGAGCATAGCGGAAGCAATTATAACAAGATCATATAACATGTAATTAATTAATCAATATTAAATAGTAAACGTACCTTTGTGATTCTAGCCCGAACAAGAATCAAATTGCAATCTTCAAACAAGAACCCTAATTAGGGTTTATGTGGATTACAAGAATTACCCCTTACCTCTTTTGTAATTCAATCCAAGAATCAAACAACAGTGTGTTTGATTCACGTTCTTGTACACACATACTAATTCAAGAAAAAGTTTATGCAAGTAATTAAACACAAAACTTTGTTTAGATCAAGAAAATCGAAACCCTTATGGGTTTGTTTTATGGATCGACTAGAACAAGAAAGAGGAGAGAAAAACACCAAGATGTGTGTGTACAAGTTATGAAACAATGAATCTTGGGTTTGTATTTATACTAATGAATACTTGGAGCACAAGGCAATAAGGAGGTGGAACCTCCTTATGGCCGATCGGTCATGGATCCCTCAAGGGGTTTTCGGAACCTTCTCTTGTTTCCAATTATTCATAAGTATTACTTTCCTAATCTTCGTTAATAGGTCATTAGTCATTTATCATTAAATACTAATTACTATTATTTATTTTGTGTTTATTAATAATTACTTATAACATTTTATAAATAATTAATTCTTTTTCTCTTCATATGTATTGTGTGCAATCCCGTGATCTCAAGTTCGATCCTAACATACGACTACTAAAATAATGTCCATAATCTAATAGCTCCCACTTGGACATATTTTAATAGTGTAATCACATCAGTTAGCGTCTTGCAACACGCCGATGCCTCTAGTACGATCTCGAGTAAGGCTCCTGGAAAAACCTTTTAATGATTTCTCATTATTATTATCCTTTTGTTTCTAATACCATGTTAATAAGGATATGGATTAAAGTCATTCCTTAATTACCCATTCTGTTTCTCATTGTTAATGATTGATCAAGATTACAAAATCTTCTGAACATATTCAGGGGAGATCTTGGGTGTGGCCACACATACATCTTAACAACTCTACGAGGGCCCCAGCAGTATTAAACTCCAAAAATAAATTTGAATGAACAAATTCTATCTTGAATACAAGCAAAACCCACAAACTTTGTAACATTTCCGAAAACAACCCTTATGACTACCAGTTACGTATAGCGTTAAGTTGTTACACAAAAATGTACTACATTCATGACACTTATCTTGCATCTCAAGTCTGAGGATAACTTCTCATGATTTACTTAATAACAAAATCCATAAAGTAACATCATGTGGTTGGGATAAGTCCTATATTCGGTATCATTGAATATCATCTGAAATAGCATGACTACGCATCAATATACTTTAAGTATATTATACCAACCTTCAGATTTGTCTTGATTTAATAATATTCCCATATTATTAACTGACAACGGACAATTTAAAATAACCTTTATTCATGGATTTAAACATACAAATATAGGATACAATATATTATAAATTAAACATACCATGTATTTCAATTTATCATAATAATTGTTTAACATCCCTTATCCAAATACTAAATAGATCAATGCATGAAAATCTTGTTGATGAATTATGTCTCAAGTAATGACATTCCTACTTGTTGACAAAACATAAATCATCCAACTTTGATCTATCGGAATTTTAAGAATACTTATTTCAAGAATTCAACTAGTGAAGTTCTTGTATGTGCATACTCAACTATTTTGACAATGCCATATAATATTTCATAAAATGTGTGACATCCTTAACCACCAATTTATGATAATCAAACTCCCAAACATTTTAAAGTTTAAAGTATTCTTATTCTTTTAATGTATAATGCAACTATACTTTTAGTAAGCATAACTAGTACATATAGCCAAAGATGAAATCCTTACCATGACTAGTATTGAGTGTCATCTCAATTTCATTAGCATCATTGTATGCAACAACAATATGCTATTAAAACTTTCCGTAAACCATAATATCTATTGTGTAATGTTTGATGCCCTTCAAACTTTCAAGTTTGTTGGCTATGACAATTTTCACAACAATTGAAAAATTATTCATCTATAGAATTTGGAAGCTGTTCCAGATTTAGGATGTAATTCTATAATCAAACATATTCTTTTTAGAATATTACACAAGTTATCTAATAACTTATAATTAGATATTAATATTGCCAAATCATCTTGTAATCAAGTATGATACAACAAAATATGATGTACATAAAAAATCTATGAGTCATACTTAGATTTTATTCATGTCATACATATCTATTTAGACTTTCTAAATAATATATCATGTTATATTAGATTTATTTACCACACATGTTTCAACAATAAACATTCATTCCAAGGTTGTATGTCTTATTTCCTAAATCTTTAAAGTTTCATTCCAAACTAAGACTTAACTTTTAACTTATATGGAATGTTACCTTTTATATGTTCTACAACATATATGATTTAAGAAATTAAACATAATACTCCCACTAGCTTTTAGGAATACTTAGAAATTATCTTATTTCAATTATAAATTAAAACATGAATTTAATAATTAAACATAAGAGTAATCTTATAGATGCATGCATTTATCCATCCATGGATTATTGCACCATGTACACTTTCAAAGATTTATTTGAATTCATAAACTCCTTTTGATTACTTATCGTCCTCGCTCAAGTAATCACTCAAGAAAGAGTTTTGATATTCCATTGTCAATGACAATCATAATCTTTATATATTTAATGTGTTTAGAATAGAATATTCAATCACAATTAATTGCTTAAGTGTGATTAATAATCTTGTCATAAAACATATATTAAATACGTGCACAATTTTGTCCATATGATTTCTATTCAAAGATTTAAACCACAATGGTTACCTTATCTTTGAAGAAACTCATCCTCATTTTCTAGTCTAACTATTAAGATAAACCAAGTTTCTAAAATTGATTATCTTTATGGACAACATCTTAATCATTCATATCATGTATACTTTACCCAATTTCATATTTGGTAATGTATCGTAATGATTATCAGGTTTACAACAATCCTGTAAATCATAGCCCTCAGCATATTAATCAAATATCTGAGATATCTTTTCTTTTATGAATGATAATTCCATCATCTTGAGATTTAACATTTAACATTTAAATGTCAAACTTTATTATCATGTTGAGATTTAACATTCAAATGTTAAACTTCATCATGATATTTACTAGTGTATTTTAGAAGATTATGTATCTTGTAATTTTATCTTTTAAAGATCACCACTCCCACTTGCTTTTAGTAATTTAAAGATTATCTTTAAATACTTAGCAAATTAAGCAATAATACAATATTCTCTTTTGGGATATTACAAATACATATTGACAATTCCTAACTTTATTTTGTTAATAACCTCTTCATAAGCAGTTAAACAAATTTAGAACTTCAATTTATGACTTAATGTGATTCATCACATTCATCACATTCCATCATATGATAATGTCTTTTAATCTTCTATGTTGGAGTTTTATTAAATATGTCCAAGTCATACTCAACATTCTAACCTTGATAACTTTTGGAAGAAAAGAAGTCATAGTTATCTTTAATCAAACAATATAACAAGAGTTTGATTTTCCTAACTGAACATACCATAAATATTTGATATTTCATTAGTATCAATATTGCAAGACAATCTAACAATATTTAAGATAACCATATTCGTTTTGACTTGTCTATATACCAACTAATTCATTTTAATGGTATAATAATTTTCAAGCCTATTACATGCCTTATAACACAAGTACTTTTTACAAAGTTACTTCATGTCCATGTCTTTACAAGAAAAACATAAACTGTTATAATCCCACTATACGTTATAAGTCATTTAACAATTTAATAACTTCATGTATATGTCTTAATTAAAAGACACAACAAGATAACGCCTTACTTTATTATAAGTCTTGTAACAATTAAAAGACTTTATGTTTATATCTTTACAATGAAACATAAACATGTTTAACTAAAGTAATTATGAACACCATCTTTTGGTTTCAATAGTAATTTCAAGTTAATTTATTACTTCACAATAATGTAAATAACATTATTTCTTCATTTATTTATGTCATTCCAAGAACACATGAATATTCAGATTGATGTAGCATTAGATTACTTAATTAATTTATGTCATTCCATGAATTCATAAATCTATAAATTAAAGTAGTCTTGATATCATATTGACACATGTTCTAATAGGTATCTAATTTAGAAACTGCAAATTCTCATAGTTCAATTACATCAGTAGATCTGCTAGTAATGAAAATATGAAATTCACCTTGTTGTTGCAATCTAGTTAAGCTCTCACATAACATAAATTATAACACCAAGTGTTTCTTGAATTAGCCTAGTATAATTCATATCAAAACATTATTCTAACTTAGAAACTGTAAATTCTCATAGTTCAATTACATCAGTTGATATGCTAGTAATGAAATATGAAATTTGCCTTGTTGTTGCAATCTAGCTAAGCTCTCACATAACATAAATTGTAACACCAAGTGTTTCTTGAATTAATATTAGAACATTATTCTCTTACCTTGTAGTCAAGAGAATCCATTGAATCATATCTTTATGAGTTGTTTCTTGCACACATTAAAGATAACATTTCTCCCACTTGTGCATGGAACAACCTCATATAGTTGATAAACAACACGCCATGCATTTATTTATGTGATCAATATGATTGTGTCATAGATTTTAGCATAACAAGTAGATGTAGAACAACAATGTCTAGTAAGAAAACGTACAAGACTATCCTTAAAAGTATGAGTGTCTACACTTGGAAAGTAATTATCTTTAGCTACCAAGATATCAAAGCTTGTAACTCTGATGCGTGGGAATCGCAATAGGCTTTACCTCTCGAGGGATCTCGAGAAGCTTACAACCCCCACCAGGCAGTGTACCTGATCGTTGTAGTATAGTATAGTGACAAGTACCGGGGGATTGATCGTTCAGCTTAGGAATAGTGTCGCTAGGATTAGAAAGCCTAATTACTAGTTCTAAAGGTGAGGGATGATTATTTTTGTGTTTTTATATTTTATGGAAAGCAATTAAAATCTCGGGTTTTAGAAGAGTGGGCGGAATTAGTTGCTATTCAACTAACCCAAAACTACAATGCAATCAAAATAAAATACTAAAAATGAAAATAAACTAATTAAACTAAGGTTGTGAGCAGTAATTGGAGAAAATGTGTTTACTTAGATTTCACTACTCCCTAGATATCTTTTACACGTTAATTACTTGTTATAATTGCATGGATGACGGATTGTATTCCTTAATACCATTCATGGGGTGGCATACATAACTCCCCAATTCTATTAGCTCTTATCTCCTCCTACACCATGCCCAGCGCAACTATAGGGATTGTAAACAGTGGCTCATGCATTAAATACAACCAATAAAGACCTAGTACGCCTCGGTTCATGTTTCTTAAGACGTTCAAGCATGTTACCATTTGGAGATCTGCCAGTTTTCTTAAGCCTAACATATAAAATCATTCATCCAAGACAAGAATAAACAAGTAATCAACACATAATCAATATCTAGGTTTCATTAGATCTAAGCAAACACAAAGGAGATCGAGCCTAGCATAATGGAATTGAGACAAGAACAAGATATAGACAACCAACACATAGACATATTGATTGAATTAGAAGAACACTTATCTCAATTACAATGTAAGGTCTCAAGGGTTTGGAACCCTTGAAAAACCTGTAAAAGTTGCACCAAAATCGTCTTTAGGGTTTCTCCAAAACTTCTCTCTTTTATGTGAAAAACTAGAAAACTATATATAGGAAAATCGGGGTGACGGCGTCAAGAACAAAGGTGTGACGCCGTCATCTCGCCGCCAAATACTTCCTCGGACGGCCTTGATCTACTTTTGACGCCCTGTGTGACGCCGTCATCAACTACGGATTTTTATTCTTAGGGTTTTGACGCCGTCATGACTTTACTCTTGACGCCTTCATGAGCTACGGATTTTAATTCTTGAGGTTTGACGCCGTCATGACTTTACTCTTGACGCCTTCATGTACTGTTCCAGCATGGAAAATTGAGACTTTGCCGTTTTCTTCACTTTTATGCTCCAAAAACGTCCAAAATGGCTCTTTTTCCAGAATTCACTCTCCAAGTACCTAAAATCACAAAAGGAACGATTTAGGGCAATATTTGATCAAATAAAGTCGGATTCGGGCTTAAATGACCCCCTAAAAACGGATCATTTTTCGCCTCATCATATACCCTTACACTTGAGATTTGCTTGTCCTCAAGCAAATGCGCTTTTATTCTACTCAAAAGACAAGTTAGGGGTCATTTAACACTAATATAAAAGTAATTACAACAAATAATCGTTCCACTAAAGACCAATAGACAAGCACGGAGGTCATACACTAGCACCTCACAAATAGTGTTTAGATACTCACATCTCTCGGGTGTAATAAAGTAATATAAGATTATGGAAATGGAAGATATCTCTCACTACCTGTCATAGCAAAATAGATTACCATAGGCTTGGGAAAGGATCAAACCTCCACCACATGGCGTAAGCACCTAGGATAAACTATCAAAGAGGTCTTTTAAAGGGTTGTAACGTTAGGTATAGGGATATGAATTACACGGTTTTGTTAGATAAAGGAAGTTTTACTGGTGGCGAGTTAACAATCTTGGTTAATTACATGTACAAATTGGCGTTGCTAAGCCAAGACTAGACTCGACTTAAGCTAATAAATGAAAAATAACAAAAACATAAAATGAACATAGAATGAAATGGGATGGTAGTCCGTATGTTTTTTCTTTTTTCCTTTTTTCTATTTTTTTTTCTCGATTTTTTCGATTTTTTTTTTTTTTTTTTTTTTTTTTTTTTTTTTTTGCATACACTCTTACCCTACCATCCAAAATAATACATCATAGGGAATGAATATTCCCCTTACACTTGAATCTTTACATACTTTACATGAAACTAATCTAATGACTCGAATTAAGAAAATTAAAACACTTGGAGCACTTTTAAGATTAACGTACATATGGGGGTAATAAATGATGTTCTTCCCCATTACTCCATAAAATAAGTACTTACCCATGAGTCCCAATCGTCCCAAAACAATATGTACAAGGATATGACTCGACTTAGCAACCATGTAATCAATTAGAAAGTTAACTTAGGGTTTAACAAATAACAATAATGCACTAAAAATGAGTGCATACACGGAAGGCTAAGGCAATTTGGGTGTACATTTAAGTGGGGTGTAACAAATTCTTCCTTTAAGTAAAATGCTTAAAGTTAGAAACGAAAAGATAGGCTCGGAGGGGTGTACTAGGGGTTTCGTGTACTAAAAATGAGTACAACGCTAAGGGTGTGGGAAAAATTAGTTGACTTAACTAGTCAAGTAATATGACTTAAATGGTCAAGTAATTATAATACGGGTTTAACACAAGGGTGATCCTAATGCCTCTTATCATGTAGTAAATCCTACCACACGAATGTAGTCTCACTAGCGGTCTCGGGATGCATCACTAACGCAAGTTCTAGAATCTAAATGCTACCGGTACACTCATAAGCACTAATAGTAAATGCTTTTCCTATCAAATCTAAAGGCGAACCTCACAATTTTGGGTGGAAATTTTTTCTGAATATACGGTTATGTGCTAGTCATACAATCTCCTATCCATGAGACGCTTGCTATGGCTAAAGTTTCACTCCTAAATGTTGTAAAAAATTTTAAATTTGGCGCTAAAATTACACTAACAAGTATTTCTCATAGTTTTATTACACATCTACTATCAAACAAGACAAACTCAAGCGAAAGTGCATATGTAAGGTATCATCTTTTTACCCTCCCCTTACACTTAAGATGAACATTGTCCCCAATGTTCAAGTAAAGAATGTAAAAGTGAAAAAGTAAAGAGAATGAAATCAAATACTCCCATGATTCGCTCGGTATGGATTATAGGTTGGCCAGGTTAAATCTTCCTCCAAGAAAATGAACAATCAAAGCTTCCCTTCCAGAATATAAATCATCTCCTTGTCATACATAACCTGTAAATCCTGACAAAAATAGACAAGACAACCTCGCGTAAAATCGGCGGCATCCTATATAAGTTACTAAATCGTAGAAAACAAAGTAAGATATAATGCTTGTGGAATGAAGTTTGCAGATTTCCTGGAGATTATAAAACTTAATAATTCACAAAAACCATAAGACTCCGTTAGAAAAACAAAACCGGTAAAATTTCCAGATTTTAACTCCTGACGCCGTCAAGAGTAATCCTCTGACGCCGTCAGAATGCACCTGCAGAAATTCTTATGTTAAGTTTCCGGAAAATTTCTGGAAAAACTTGGTTCCACTTCCTGGAAAATCCTGCAAAACTTCATTATGACTCAATACAAGCATTTGACTCTAACAAATACGAATATACACGCTTATTTAATATTGTGGAGAATCATGATCGGTTTGTTTCTTAAAAACATATTTGGGGTTTCCCCTTACACTTATCTTTTGCAAAAATACTTCTAGGTTGGAGTTAAGACTAGGCCAAAACAACAAAGTAAAGTATTTCCACATTTTAATTGAGAAACATGATCAACCAACAATAAAAATAAAACATGCATACGGAAGCAAATAACAAACAAACAAATAAAATTCACACAAAACATGGGTTGCCTCCCAAGAAGCGCTTTTCTTTATTTACGAGTCTTGTAGCTAGACTCAAGGTCATGGGTTAACGTGTATCGCTTATGCTTACATAACCAAGTGTGAGCCATCTAATAGTCGCCTCATCTTTCTTATAATCATCTCCTAACTCTAAGCACCCGCGATAGTATCTTTTATTCTTTTCATGAGTATACTTAAGTCCTTTTCTCTTATCATTTTCACTCAACATTTCTATAGGCGGATACCTACTACATTTTTCCATGGAGAAGTCCTTGAACCTAGGGTGTGTGCGGGGCATTTGATAAACAAAATCTTCATCCCCATCCGAGAATGTAATTAACCCTTCTATGAGTTTTTCATCTAGGTTGGTCAACCGTTTGAAAGGTCTTCCAAACACAACTTGGGTCAATTTATCATCAATAAATTCTCCTAGATTCTCCATAACCATGAACTCAACAAGATAAACCAAGCTTCCTACAAACACATGCATTGGTATTGCCTTAGCAATAATGTTTTCCCCTTTGTATTCTAACTCATCTACCATGATTTTATTGTATTCATTACGTGAGATTATGTTCATTGGAAGAGATGAGTTGAGATAGGCGTTAAAGCTCTTAAATCCAATCTTACAAGGGAATTGCATGTTAAATGAACTATCACACTCAATCCTAGTTCTAGGGTCAACATACCTAAGAGGGTTTATTTCCTCTTCCATTCTATCCTCATTAATTACGTCACCATCATCAAGATCCTCATCGGAGTCTGAATAGTAAAAAGGACTAGCCCTACGGTCATCATCATGATCAGACTCTTCTAGCTCAGGATTATTGTCAAAGTGGTGGTTGGGTGAAAGGTTAGGTGGGTTCTCGTTCTCAACTAAAGGGAGTGGGGCGGGCATTTGGAAAATCCTACGACGAAAAACACGAATAACAGGAATCAAACGATCAATGTTATTGTTATCCATCGAAACAGTTTACGAACAAAGACACAAAGAAATGAGATAGACTAAAGAAGACCTAAAAATAAAAATTAAAATCTTACTAGAAAGGAATCTAGCAAGTAGACCTAATAAAAAGAAATCCTAACCTAGACAATAACTATTCCCCGGCAGCGGCGCCAAAAACTTGATGCGTAGGAATCGCAACAGGCTTTACCTATCGAGGGATCTCGAGAAGCTTACAACCCCCACCAGGCAGTGTACCTGATCGTTGTAGTATAGTATAGTGACAAGTACTGGGGGATTGATCGTTCAGCTTAGGAATAGTGTCGCTAGGATTAGAAAGCCTAATTACTAGTTCTAAAGGTGATGGATGATTATTTTTGTGTTTTTATATTTTATGGAAAGCAATTAAAATCTCGGGTTTTAGAAGAGTGGGCGGAATTAGTTGCTATTCAACTAACCCAAAACTACAATGCAATCAAAATAAAATACTAAAAATGAAAATAAACTAATTAAACTAAGGTTGTGAGCAGTAATTGGAGAAAATGTGTTTACTTAGATTTCACTACTCCCTAGATATCTTTTACACGTTAATTACTTGTTATAATTGCATGGATGACGGATTGTATTCCTTAATACCATTCATGGGGTGGCATACATAACTCCCCAATTCTATTAGCTCTTATCTCCTCCTACACCATGCCCAGCGCAACTATAGGGATTGTAAACAGTGGCTCATGCATTAAATACAACCAATAAAGACCTAGTACGCCTCGGTTCATGTTTCTTAAGACGTTCAAGCATGTTACCATTTGGAGATCTGCCAGTTTTCTTAAGCCTAACATATAAAATCATTCATCCAAGACAAGAATAAACAAGTAATCAACACATAATCAATATCTAGGTTTCATTAGATCTAAGCAAACACAAAGGAGATCGAGCCTAGCATAATGGAATTGAGACAAGAACAAGATATAGACAACCAACACATAGACATATTGATTGAATTAGAAGAACACTTATCTCAATTACAATGCAAGGTCTCAAGGGTTTGGAACCCTTGAAAAACCTGTAAAAGTTGCACCAAAATCGTCTTTAGGGTTTCTCCAAAACTTCTCTCTTTTATGTGAAAAACTAGAAAACTATATATAGGAAAATCGGGGTGACGGCGTCAAGAACAAAGGTGTGACGCCGTCATCTCGCCGCCAAATACTTCCTCGGACGGCCTTGATCTACTTCTGACGCCCTGTGTGACGCCGTCATCAACTACGGATTTTTATTCTTAGGGTTTTGACGCCGTCATGACTTTACTCTTGACGCCTTCATGAGCTACGGATTTTAATTCTTGAGGTTTGACGCCGTCATGACTTTACTCTTGACGCCTTCATGTACTGTTCCAGCATGGAAAATTGAGACTTTGCCGTTTTCTTCACTTTTATGCTCCAAAAACATCCAAAATGGCTCTTTTTCCAGAATTCACTCTCCAAGTACCTAAAATCACAAAAGGAACGATTTAGGGCAATATTTGATCAAATAAAGTCGGATTCGGGCTTAAATGACCCCCTAAAAACGGATCATTTTTCGCCTCATCATATACCCTTACACTTGAGATTTGCTTGTCCTCAAGCAAATGCGCTTTTATTCTACTCAAAAGACAAGTTAGGGGTCATTTAACACTAATATAAAAGTAATTACAACAAATAATCGTTCCACTAAAGACCAATAGACAAGCACGGAGGTCATACACTAGCACCTCACAAATAGTGTTTAGATACTCACATCTCTCGGGTGTAATAAAGTAATATAAGATTATGGAAATGGAAGATATCTCTCACTACCTGTCATAGCAAAATAGATTACCATAGGCTTGGGAAAGGATCAAACCTCCACCACATGGAAAGAAGACTTCTTTTGTCTTTTAAGTAAATATTTCTTAATCAAACATTTGTTTGAAAACAGAACTAGATCAATTTACCAAAGCCCAAAATACGTTTACGGTTTGAACGTTGCATTAATACATTAAAACGAGTTACAAAATTCAATTTCAGTATTTTCGATAATTAGATCTTTAAGAAAATAAAATACCCATTGGTAAATATTCATATAAACCATAGTATTTTCTTAAAGCTAGGATCCTAATTGACATAGTACCATTACATCAGTTGATCTGCTAGTAATGATAGTATTCAACAAGGTAATTGTCGAACAATAATTGCCAATATCATATTGCAATTCCTAGATTTATGGGATTTACAATCACAAAACTTTTGTAATGTAAGCATGTTTGATCCCCATCTTAATGCCTTGAGTCCAAGATCTCACTTTCTACTCAATTTAAGTCGTCTAACTTAAAAACTGCAAACTCATAAATCCATCACATTAGTTGATCTGCTAGCAATGAATTTATGAAATTTACCTCTCCATTGCAATCTCGCCAAGTTCTCACATGACGTAAATTACAACTTCAAGTGTTCTTAATTAGATGACATTCGACTTAATTTTATAAGGGTATTAATATTTTGATGTGATCAAAATAATGTATGAAGAAACATGCATACAACTTCATAACATTGGTTTTACAAAACATTTTTATTACCAATTTGCTAAGAATAAAATAACAAAGTTTTGATTGAGGTATCAGGTTCACCAATTAAAGAATTACCATCAATTATCGTCCACTATATCGTACTTTTGCATAAGCCCGAAAGCTTAGTGTTTCGGATAATCATTGTGGAATTGTGGTTAATTCACCCTTAAGATGACAGTGTACATGTAATGGTTGTTCGGTAAGTCTAATTTACACACACACGAGCGTTAAGACAGAATGTTGTCTCTCTAAGACCACAATTTAATGCGAAGCCATCCTTATACCCATCTTATAGTGTGTAAACTTCGGTCGGGCCTAGTTAACCATTACGTACAAAAACATCAATCAATCAATTCTTTGAAATTTAAACTCTTAAAAACCAAAATAATTTCGCCATTATTTAGTCCGTATTATTTTTCTATTCAAAATTACCCTTTTCGTTTATAAACATGTCTAACACAATTAATAAACAAATCAAGTAATGTACAATAAAAAATAAAACAACTAAATAAACAAATATACATAATCATAACAATTAAATATGTATAAAACATATAGCCACATGCAAATCTTATACAATAGTCCTATTAATAATCAAATCTAGGTGTACATTAATTCAATTAAGGCTTTCTTCTTCTAGGAAAAAGAGCCACATACATCGATAAATCGATTGCGTAAGCCAAAATTAAATAAATACCACATAGCATATAATTGATTACTTAATATTGGAGTCTTCCCCAATTCGACATCTATTAATAAATTTACATGTTTCGATATAACTTAACCATTAATTCATATATACAATTTAAACCATTTAAATTATCACACAATATAAAATCCATGCAAATATGCACTTTTTCATGGATTTAGCTTAACAATTAACATATTGCACCAAGATCGTTTACTAAAACGCATAACAAATTACATGACATCCTAGGGTTTCTAATCATATTAAAAAAACGAAAACCATAAACCCTAAAACCCTTAAGGGTCAAATCGACCCAAAAATAAAATTAGGGTTAGGAATCTAACAAACCCTAAAAACATGTAACTAAACGAATCAAGATCCAATTTTTATGCGTTTCGATAATTAATTACACATTATAACGGCTCTAGATGCCACTGTTGGAATTATGATATCATGACATTCATATAAAATAAACCAAACACATCAAGTGAGCATAGCGGAAGCAATTATAGCAAGATCATATAACATGTAATTAATTAATCAATATTAAATAGTAAACGTACCTTTGTGATTCTAGCCCGAACAAGAATCAAATTGCAATCTTCAAACAAGAACCCTAATTAGGGTTTATGTGGATTACAAGAATTACCATTTACCTCTTTTGTAATTCAATCCAAGAATCAAACAATAGTGTGTTTGATTCACGTTCTTGTACACACATACTAATTTAAGAAAAAGTTTATGCAAGTAATTAAACACAAAACTTTGTTTAGATCAAGAAAATCGAAACCCTTATGGGTTTGTTTTATGGATCGACTAGAACAAGAAAGAGGAGAGAAAAACACCAAGATGTGTGTGTACAAATTATGAAACAATGAATCTTGGGTTTGTATTTATACTAATGAATACTTGGAGCACAAGGCAATAAGGAGGTGGAACCTCCTTATGGCCGATCGGTCATGGATCCCTCAAGGGGTTTTCGGAACCTTCTCTTGTTTCTAATTATTCATAAGTATTACTTTCCTAATCTTCGTTAATAGGTCATTAGTCATTTATCATTAAATACTAATTACTATTATTTATTTTGTGTTTATTAATAATTACTTATAACATTTTATAAATAATTATTTCTTTTTCTCTTCATACGTATTGTGTGCAATCCCGTGATCTCAAGTTCGATCCTAACATACGACTACTAAAATAATGTCCATAATCTAACAGCATACATACCCGAGCCTCACTTGGTCTTAAAATCCATCCAAACCTCACTCAAAACCTATCCTACACCACTACATTTTACAACCCTGTAATAATGCATCACATCACCTTCCACACCATCACAAAAAGAAAGCAAAAACTATTCGTTGTCGGCGCTTTGTATGGGTACTATGCTAGCATTAGTTAGTATTAATTATAGACAAAAAGGTACCATCTGAGTCAGGTTTGTGTATGTATGATGGAATGGATCCAAAAGCATATATACAACCATTTTAGTAACCTTGAATAATCAAAAGCTAATACATAAGGTGTGAATGTCTTGGGACGGGATTTTCTCATTACTAGTGCTCCGTTTTACTAAGTAGTAGTGTAGTACTATTACTGCATCGCAGTGAATGTTGTAGTGACATGATACCAAAAGCACTAGGAAATAGTGATTTGATCACATATATAACTTTCCAAAGGTCAGAATGAAATGTACATGATTCATTTTGTAACCATCCCAAACAACAATGAAAAATTGCAAATCACCAAATTAAATAACCAAAATCAGACATACCCTTTGCTCTCAAATACATTAACAAGAAAGAGTCATGATAAATTTGTACAGAATACAAGAATCAAACCTCAAATGTGAGAGATTCTGCATTATTTAAGTATGGAAGCTCCCCAAGAAAATAGTAGTCCCTGTCACTGCAGGTAACCTCTGAAACGCTGCTACACCATAATGGTTTCTGGTGGTGCAGATTTTAAAGTAATCAGTATAACAAGGAATTTTCAGAATATAGGGAATGACTAAAGCAATGAATAGAGCGCCTTGTGGTAGTAAGTAACTAACCTCGAAGAAATTCAAAGCAATGAGTGCAAAAATATTAAGGGTCCAAATGATGTCAAAGCGAATGAATATGAAGTAGTATCTGGCGGCAGTTTCAAAGCTTGGTGACTCGAGGACATCCTCTGGTAGACCACTTCCATCTTCAGCCTGGATTTTTGAAATTGCACTAATGTATTACGGAGTATATCTTAACAAGTACTAGCTAGTACATTAAATGAACCTGTCAAAAGTTTATTTGCGTGATGAAATGTAAAAATGGTGTTTGGGATTAATTTTATCAAAAAGTGTACTCCATTGTCTCAAAAAAATTATCAACTTTCTTTTTAAGCAAAAACTAAATTTAGTTTTGGAATATTCTATTTGAGTGGTTAAAAAATAAAGTGACCCCCCTTTTATTAAACTTTGTAATTTTTGTCTCATGACAATTAGCAATACTCCTTAGAGGTGTATTGTGTCTAACTTTTACTAATGGATCGGAGGAATGAATATTGCTAAAAATATCTGGGGTTTAGTGTGAAAACTAACAAATCACAGGGATGTATTTTGCAATTTACTCATTAAAAAAGTGGCAAGTAATACGGTAAACTCGAATTAAATTTTCATCTACTTTTAGAAATGGAAAATTAATTTGTGATAACTCGAAATAAAATTATGGACAAAAAATATAGAACGGATAGAGTAATAAAATAGTGTGGTTGTGCATTGAGAATCACAGCATATGAGAAACAAAATGAGGTGATCGATAGCATTGGGGTTTGGTTTACTAACAACTTACAAGATCAACAAGAGCAGCTGCTAATTTCTGATAAGAAGTTCCGTAAGCGATGGCATCGGAACGACTAGTTTTATTACCACTTCTTCTGCTACTACCACCTATCAAAGGCGTATGCAAACCACCACTATGAGCCATCTTCTCAATCAATCAACAACTAGCTAACTGTCTTCTTTCTTTCTTATATACGGAGTATATATATAAATCCATGTAAACATATTAATGAGTGTTGAAACGTGGCCTTCTTTTTTTGTTTCTTTTGGCACGGTACAATCAATCAATTACTCCATTAATGAATGAAAATTGATGCATGGACCTAAACACTTAGACCTAATTACAGGCCTAAAAGTCTTGTGATAACACGTGTACTCAAATATTAAACCCAGCTGATTTCTTTTGAGTTTTGCCCTATTAAATGATTTTCGTTATCGTCCTCTTTACGAGCAATGCAAAAAAGCTTTGATAGCTTTTTGCATTTAATGCCTTAAATGCATACCACATTTAAAGCATACCACTTTAAAGAAAGGTTTTTAGTTTGCTAAGTCATTCTAAAAAGCTTTTCAAAAAGCTATGTATCTAATGCACATAAAGTCTTTCAAAAAGCTTATTGAAATAGTAAAAAACTATTCAAGCTTTGTGCATTGGGATGCTCTTCTCTCCTAACTATGTCCGCCATTCATTTTACTGGGTTCCACGTTTTTTTTCCTTTGTTTTTTTACCCTTAAGTAGCATTGGTATATATGGTGGAGTGTAAGTTTGTCTACGTGCTACATATATTTTCATTCAATTTTGTGCTTACATGATTAAGTTGCATGGAAATGTGTTTGCATGCAAGTGCTACATGAAAACTTTTTACGGAGTAGTATTTACGGAGCATCAAATTTTGATAATATATATTGTATCTGTGTATCATTTACAAACTTTAGTTAATAAGTACTGATTTGACTCGTGCGCCATCATTTAGTTTTTTCAATTGTACTGTATATAAGGTTTCGGGTAGTACGGAGTAATTAAAATCATAAAAAAGATATAAATAATTAAACATGATAAAATGAAGAAGTTGTTAGAATACGTATGAAAAAGAAAAATACCATGTGAAAGACATTTAATCGACACGAAAGTGACAAATATTTTGAATTTCCCTCCAACACTACTTATGTCACTAGTGACGTCACAAATCACATCATTAATAACGTCACAAATCACATCGTTAATAATGTCACTAGTGTTTATTTGAATAGCAAGATGTCCATGAGATTTGTGTAACAACTTTTTTGAAAAATTAGTTAAGGCTTGTAACAATGGTGAACAAGGTCACCCAACTTTTCCGGCTACCATGTCAGCTTTCTCTTTCTAGTGATTAGACATGACCCAAGTGCCACAGTGGTGACCGAAGTGTTTTTTTTTTTTTTTTTTTTTTTTTTTTTTTTTTTTTTTTTTTTTTAACTTAAACGGTACATATTTTGGAATGTTGTGAGATTGAATTTCGGTCGAATTTGAGACCGATAGTTGTGATTTCCTCCGTCGATTGGGTCGACCGATGTTGAGATCGGTCGTGTATAGAGGGGTGATCGATGTGATTCCGACCCATTGCTACTAGCCTTACTTATTTAATTTGATAATTTTGAATTTCCCTCCGACATTACTTATGTCACTAATAATGACATCACAAATGACATCATTAATGATGTCACTAATGTTTATGTAGATAGCAAGATGTTTATGAGATTTTTCTAACAACTTTTTTGAAAAATTAGTTACATATATTTAATTTGAAAATTGATTTATATCCTTCCCTTTTTTCTTTGATTTTTCAAATTTTCATAGCAAAAATTAAATTTTGGGAACAAGTGTGAAAATAACTGATTATGAGCCATCAAAAAAATATATAGATTTTGGTTTAAATATTTTTTTTTTCTTTCTTGTAGTAATTAATTGTTCATAATATTTTCTTATTATCATCTATTTTACAATTTAAATTTAAGTAACATGTCTTGTTTCATTGTGTTTATGTGTCAAGATTATTAACGTTTCGTTCCTCACAATCACACAAACAACTGCTCCTCGCCTAAAATTATTAACTTTTTGTTTCTCACAATCACACAAACAAATGCTTGCCATAGGGACAGAGATATTGTCATCTACACATCTTTTGATAATTGTTTTAAAAAAATATAAATTTAATAGAAAATTCAATGGGGAAGATGATGAATAGTATTTTAGGAAGTTAAGTTTTCATTTGTAATGGGGAAGATAATGAATAGTGTTTAGGGAGGGTAAGGGTGGTGGTGGTGGCAGTAGAGGGTGGTGGTGTTGGTTGTGTGGTGGTAGAGGGTGGTGATGGTGGTGGCGGTAGAGGGTGGTGGTGTTGGTTGTGTGGAGGTAGAGAGTGGTGGTGGTGGTGGGTATGAAATAAAGATAAAACTTAAATCGCAAATTTAGTCCCTAAAGTAACAGTTTCATCTTAAAGCAACAAAATGACTATAATACCCTCAGTGACGTGACACTTAACAAGGAAACTAACAGAAATTAGCTCTCGGTGGTTTTTTTTGCAAATTTGCGTAACGTTAATAGCTTTTTTGCGTGACTTTTTGTCTCAGTCCCATTTTCATTATTTCGTAATAGTTAAGGACCATTTTTGCGTTTTAACCAAAAGAAAAATACGATGTGAAAGACATTTAATCGACACGAAAGTGACACATATTTTGAATTTCCATCCAACATTACTTACGAGTTGGGAAACCCGCGCGTTGCCGCGGGATTTTTGTATGTTATTTTTTTCATCACAGATTTTTTACTCGTGCAGTAAACAAAAATCAGAAACAAAGAAAGTGAAAACATACCTGTGCCTAAACAGTTATGTAAAGGCTGTTGAAAGAACATATAAAAGCTGTGAAAATGGCTTATAGGTGTGTCTAAACGACCCATGTTTCTATTGTCCAAACAGCATATACAAAGCGTATAAAAGAGCATACAAAGTTGTCCAAACAGCTTTTAACGTCTCTGAAAACTTGTAAAAATCAATGCTGTACAGGTATAAAACATTTAATGCCAAACTTATTCTGTCATTTGGCCATATTGAGCTTGCTTCCTCACCCTGCACACCAAAAGACGTTGTTATAGGGAAGTTGATGGTGGGTCATTCCAATGGAGTTCTGTGTTTGGGCGGGGTTCAAAGATTTTCGGTTGAGTGACTATGCATGAAAGCTGAGACATTATGAACTATTTTTACTCAGTCAGTTGATATACCTCATTTGAAACAGCAAAATGATTTTGATCAGGTTTCTAGACACATGATGAAGAATTACATAAGTGAACCTTCATCTCAAACACTATTAAGCTCAAATTTGTTGTTCAGTTCCTATAAGATCATACATGTACTGGTAGATGGTCGTACTCTATATGAGTCAGTTTCCAAAAACTAATCTTAACATTACTATATAAATCTAATATCAGTTATAACATTTTAATTTTTTGACAGCTATTTTGAAGGTTTAGCAATAGAGAATGGTGGGATAAACAGAATGTGAAACTGGTTATTTGCTTATTTGCTCACTATTAAGGAAAATGAGCAGTTTTAAGTAAGCACGTTAAAGTGCTTATTACGATCACAAATAACGTAGAATCAAATATACATTAATAACTTTCAAGGATAGAGAAGGTATAACGTAGCACCTGCTGTATAACGGACCTGAATACTGGCTAGAATGGGTTGGCCTTTCCTCAAACCAAAACTGTGCGTGACAATTTCTACAAACACAGTGGCAGGCACCAAATGAATTATACTCACTCGGGGGACCTTTAAGAGAAAGAAAGATAGGGTAAGTGACTAACATAATATAAGACTGGTTGAATCCACAGAGATAAAAAATAATGGCTCCAACAGAATGTACAGTACCCCTGTGCATCGCGTTCGTTGAAGTGCTATCTGATGTCCCTGTCTGCATTGGCAAGGTCTACGCCAGGGCCGGGTTACGAATGTTTGGTACAACCTATGAGAAAGAGGTTCTTTCTGAAAACAAAAGAATTGAACTTATATAAAATATCTATTACAAAGAAAGAACCCATTGTAAAAGGAAGGGACAGTAATTTGAAATATAATAAGATTGTGCAGCACATGTGTCGTACCCCTTTGACGACGGCGTGCTCCGAGGTTGTTTGGGGCATTACCTGGTTGATTCGCCACTGCTGGTGGTGCACTGCCTGCGACATGTGGTGTGGTCTCTGGTTCACACACCATTCCCAGTACATCTGCAAACAATATTATATTAGGAGTGTCATGCAAGAGATGTAACTATTGTCTAACAATTTTTTTAAAAAGCAAAAGAAATCCTTATAATATGTGAGATATGGTGGGTGGCTTATAAAGATGCTTCCTCCGCCTCTTTGCACAACGTCCAGGTGTGACCTGCTTGGGATAGCCACATCATGTGACATTTGTGAGGCGGCACGTTGCTGTGATTTACCTTTAAATAAAACAAAATAATGGGATGATAGCAAAAATGTCCAAGAAAATAAATGTGACAACCTGTTAATTTTCTCATAAAAGATACCTTTCTGCATTTCGCGAAGCCTCGTTTTCCTACTCGCATATACATGTATGGCAATGGATGTGCCTTCCGAACCATCCGTGGACAACAGATATGAAAGTGGTTCTAAGAAATGAGGCTCATATTTACCATATGCAAGCAAGCATGCATACTCATGAGACTCTATCTACTAAAATTCCAACATAAATAAGGAAAAATAAAATAAATAAAAAAAATAAACAACACATAACCATAATGCATTACCCATATGAATATCAATCGCAACACATAACCATAATGCATTACTAATACCTCTGTCTCAAAATAAGGTTTACCCAAACACCCCTTTATTAACGCATACCAGTTCACCCATTTTATCCCCAAAGTGCACCTATTTCACACCCCAATTTAGCCCCCAAATACACCTATTTCAGTCCAATTTCAGCGGCCAAACTCACCCGTTATGTCGTCACTCAAGCACCCAAGCCCGCACATTTTAAGCCTCATCTCAGAACCCAAGAGATGCTAATTAACTCAAACATAATAAGAAACAAACCTGGTGGCCGCTACATGTCCAATGATCTTTCGTTTAGGTCATGCACAATTAACTGTAACCACTTCACAATTTGCTTCAAAAGAAGTACTTTGAGCAGTGATACTCAAAATATCCGCCTGAATAACCGCCCCCTTCTCGAGATGCCCATGAGATCGATCACAGTGAACTACACCTAAGAATAAGCAATCATGTGTCTAAGAACTAACGTTATACTTAACAATTAAAATTACATGAATCCACATTGAAAATATATCCAAAAGGTTGAGAGATCACATTTAGAGTATAAAGTCCACATATGTGACATGAATCCACATACTGAATCCACATTGAGTGTCATGCACAATTAACTGTATACGACTAAATACAAACGCTATTGGGTTAAAGTCCACACATAGGCGTGACACTCCAAAACCACAATTAATACATAAACCATAACAATTACAAATTCAAATTTAGAGTATAAAAAAACAGATTACTTGTCACTACAATTATTTTTGCTACAAAATTACTCAACAAAAAATCTATTGGTTATTATGACCTGATCTGCACAAAAAATGACCCGTTTTGACAGTTTCTAATATGAACAAAATTTGTGAGCGCTGTATGTAGCCATAGTGAAATTAACCAACAGTTCTGTCGTTGCCAGCAAGAGCAAAAACTAATACCTGCAGGAAATCGCCAATACAGTTACTAAATAACATCTACCCTGTATAATATATTTAGGGTAGTACTTACTTTATAGTTTTAGAGCTCAAGTTGAGTCAGTGCAACGCTCGCCGAAAAATCCAATTGTTCACCACAAAAGTTTACTACATTTTTTGATGCTCTGCTGCAAATTATCAAGAAAATCGAGTGCTTGTAATCCTTCAACTCACTGCATAAAAAAAATCCCATGTCATATATCTAATGAAAACTCCTCAAGTTAGCAAATTTAGTACAAATTCAGTGAACAAACAATATATCAAATACCCATAAGTAATTTTACATACCAAATAATGTTGGGAACGAAGATGAGCTCTAACTTACTTGGTCTGTTATAAATAATGTGATGATGATCCTGATGTTTTAAGTGCCCTGCAGTACCGACCTTGTTCTTTCCTGTGCATCACGATGTTGTATCCGCACCATTTGCATCCTGCAGTAGCGAACCCTGGCATTTTGAGCGTCCTGCACAGGAAAGAACAAAGTCAGATTTTAGTTCTGATTATACCATACGAATAGTGAAAGTAAAATTGTTACGTTGCTGATATTTTCCTAGAAAAAAAAGGTTGAGAGATCACATAACGTACGATACTGAATTCATGTCACGTATGCGCAACAAATAAACGGGAAATTCATACTCGGATTTAAAGCTAACCTTGAAATTTTTGCCTGGCAAGTATTTTTGCTTTGCTTTCTTTGGCGCATCTATAACACGATACCAAAGTCCACACATGGTTGCAATAACTATTCGGGTCATGTTGCACTGCCCGTCACACATACATACATACGTTCACATCTTCAAGGACACATTTCTGCACTGAAAGAAGATGATCATCACGCAATGGCTCAGGCGTGTGAATATAATACCAAAGGCAAACGGCAACCATGGGTGCAACCACCACTCGGGCAAGGCTGCCCCGCCAAGAGGCCGACGCTGCCAAAGTAATCATGGTGAAATAACCCAGGTTTGCAAATTTAGCAGCAAAACCGAGCACCGGCCATGGCTGCAACCACCACTCGGGTAAGGCTGCCCCGCCAAGATACCGGTGTTGCTAAATCACGGTCATAAAATTGATAAACACGGATAATTATCATCATTGCCTGTATGTATGTGTTGGGCGTTAAATGGGTGAAAGAGCAACAACCCAATATAAGTTCAAAATAATACCCAAAACGAAACCGCAAATTACACGCATACCACTCGTGTAAGGTTACCTTGGCAAGGTACTCAGTATGTATATAACACACTTTCAACCCACCATGGCTGCAAACATCACTTCCGTGGTGCTGCCCCGCCAAGATACAAGTAGATTTGGCATGGTTTAAAAATCCACACCATTGAATAGAAAAAATCTCATCAGACAATGATAATAAGTTGTCTACCCCATCATCAAACCAAATATTGTAACAGCATAGCATAAGCAAGCCACCACCAAACCAAACATCATAACCAAAGTACATTTGAGGGGATACCCAGAACCGTGTGGCTGCAAACATCACATTTGTGATGCTGCCCCGCCAACAAACGGACAATGTCACAATACCATTTCCCAAAGTCTGCATACAATAACAAATATGCTTTATCAATGACAACCCAAAACTAAGAAAACTTATGACAAATCACCCTAAAAACAAAATCTTGAACACCCAAACAGCCAATAAACACAATAACTAAACACAAAATAACAAATGAACATAGGGCCATGAGAAAAAAAATCAAAACCATAACAACAAAAACCCTAAATTAAAAACCCCCTAAAATTAAACACAACTAAATCCAAACCCATCAAATTCGAACCTAATTAAACCTCAATTTCAATGCTCAGATTTCAATATAACAAAAAATCTAAGAAACAAAAAAACACCAACTAAATATTCAAAACTAAAAAACTAAAAGCTTCACTAACCAAATCCTTCTGAACAGCAAAAGACGTGGGAATCATATACACATCATCACATACGTCTTCGAACCTGGAATCAAAGATAAAACCATGACTAAAATCAGGAACTTTTTATTAAAAAAAAAATAGCTCTAATAAAAAAGAATGACGAACCACAAATTTAGGTGATGAACCATAGTTAGGGTTTATAAAGTTACCGATCGATCTGTAAGACGAACCAAAATATATGATAATCAAATCTTTTTTTTAGCGCAATTATCCGGCCGTCTTTTCTAAGATGATATACACCTACCAAACCCAAATATGTGGAGCAAAGGGCAAGAGGCACTGTAGAAAGGAACAACTGGCAGGGCAACAACCACAAAAGCAACAAAAAAGGGCCTCCATGGTGCCCAAATAACTTTTCCGGGCAAAAAGATGGCCGGATTATCACAGATCTAAAACGCACCAAAGAGATGTGAGAGAGAACCGTGAAGGGTTCGGGCTTTGTGGTGGGAAAAAAGGCGTGGGTCGGGGATCGGGTCTCAACTACTACCCATAATATTTTTTCCCATGTTACTATTCATAAGAGTTACTGTTCCTAAGCCCCCAATAAATGTTATATATACTAATGTCCCTAGTGACGTCACAAATCACATCATTAATAACGTCACAAATCACATCATTAATAATGTCACTAGTGTTTATGTGAATAGCATGATGTCCATGAGATTTGTGTAACAACTTTTTTGAAAAATTAGTTACATATATTTAAGACAAAATTTCACCGTTAGTCCCTAAAGTTGTCGTGTTTCACGCAAATCGTCCTTAAACTATTTTTTTAGCATTTTCATCCCTGAATTCCTCATTTTTTGCGTGGTTGGTCCCTGGAACCAACTTTTGGCTGACGGACGTTGCTTTGCAATGTTAGTTGACCAGTCAACTGGGTTTTTTGTCATTTCACATTTTTCTAATGGCCTAAACAAAGGCTTGGTCCCTGAATATAAAACGGCTATTACAACCCTGTTGTTTCACTTGTTACTGTACAAACCCGATCATCTTCCTCCTCTTACTTCGCAACCCTATCATTGTCACACACAAACAATCTCATACACTGACTCATTCTTGCAATGGCCGACAAAGATTGGAGCAAAGTTACGTTGACTGAAGACATGAAAGATTATCTTTATGAAACCTATAAGGATAGCTGGAAGCCAGGAGATGAGGTGTCTGATGAAATGTTGGACACCTTATGGAACTATGCTATGGTGGAAGGTTAGCACATTGTTGCATTGTTATTGTTTATAGTTAAATTTAGAGTAAATGATTTGAGTTGACCTTTTTTTGATCGTCTGCTCCATCTTATTTTGACAGTTCTCAAAAAAGGACCTAGTATGGAATTTCCTACCATTGAAGCTGTGTTGGGTCAGACCTCAAAACCCATGGAGGGAAAGCTAGCAGAGGAGAAGAAAGGTATGCATTTTGGTATTTATTTAAAATGGCCAACCTTGAGAATGTGTTTACACCATTTTGATGTTCATTTGCCCTTTTGTTGTGGCTCTAATGAATGCTTTTTAGGTAAGTTTATGATTTACCTAAGTGTTTATCCAGATTGACTTTAGCAAGTCAAACTGCATTACTCAAAGTGCAAATGGT
Source organism: Artemisia argyi (assembly GCA_030686995.1). Taxonomy (NCBI): domain Eukaryota; kingdom Viridiplantae; phylum Streptophyta; class Magnoliopsida; order Asterales; family Asteraceae; genus Artemisia; species Artemisia argyi. The sequence goes on along the minus strand of CM060709.1, from coordinate 133,756,292 downwards.
CTTTCACTTTAGAAATTAAGGGGCTTTGTATTTGACCTAATGAGTGCCCATTGTCTAGTGTAGCCCTTTAGGGGTGTTTGAATGTCTAAAAAACAGAGTTAGCATATTGGTTGGATATATGTATTAAATCTAACCTGTGTTAACCTATTATGTTTCAGATGAGCTTCATGATAAGGTTTATGACAGTAGGCTTAAAAACCTTGAGAAGAAGATTTCCATCCTTGAGAAAAGTATGGAACCAATTGAGGAGGTGTACTTTTACCAAGGAGATTACGGATTTGGGAGTGAAAAATCCAGTCAAGAAGTGGCTTCCGTTGACAAGAGGATTGAACACCTTGAAAGGAAGCAACAATGACTTGAAAAGAGGATGCTAAACCTTGAGTATCAGTGCTACTTGAAGGCAATGAAGGGTGTTCCAAGTGAAGAGGAAGTATCTAGTGAAGAGGAATTTTGTACTACAAAGGATGTTGCAAATGAGGTGATTAGTGTGTCAACTGAAGAGGATGAACCTACTCCATTAATATCCAGGCCTTCCACTTCAAAGAGATCCACAGCTCTGAAAGGTCAAGCTGCTTCAACTTCAATTGCTGAAGATGTTCCAAAGATATACAGACCTTCGACAACTCACAAAAGAGGCAGAGCTTCCATTTCAACTGCTGTACCTGCTCCCAAAAGACCTAGAGGCAGACCTCCTTCATCTTCAAAAACAGGTGGTCAAAAGAAAAAAGCTCCATCAACTTCAGGTCCAAGAGGCAAAGCTTCCACTTCAACTGCTGCACCAGCTCCCAAAAGACCTAGAGGCAGACCTCCTTCTTCTTCAAAAACAGGTGGTGAAAAGAAAAAAGCTCCATCACATGCTCCTCCATCAACTTTAGCTCCAATAGGAAAGAGGCCACCACCTATGACTGGAGTCGTAATTGGTTTAAGAGCTCGAGATGCTCCGAATGTTTTATGGTTTTGAAGTTGACTTGATGTATGGGTTGTTCTGATTATATGTTTACAAACAATTACTTTTGCTGATATATTGTACATTCAATTATAGTTGGAAATGCTCCAACCTTTTTGGACATTCAGTTATATTTGGAAATGCTCCAACTGTTAGTAACTATGCAGGTTTTCTATCTTTTAATCATTTGACTTTTGTTTGTTGGTCGTAGTAAGGATTATAAGTCTAGTTATATAAGATTTTGTTATTTGAGTGTTGAGTGTAAGTTGACTTGTAAAAGTCAGTTAAAGGCATGGGTAGTACCTTTTGATGTTATAAAATTACACATTCAAACAACTTAGTTTGGAAATGCAATTGAATTAGTCAACACATAGAAAATATGTGATTTCAAGTAAGCATAACAAGAAAAAGTTCAAAACACATTGTCTCAAACAATTTGGGTTAATACTGTTGAGAAAAAAAATGGTACTGGTGGGTGTATTTAGTACTGGTAGGATATCAAATGTGTAATAAATGTCTGTTCAACCTACATTCCATTTGCATTATCAAAACTAGTAGTATACAACGTTCAACAATAAATTACTAAGACGTGTGTCTTTTCCAAAGCAAAAAAAACCTTTCAGTTGCCTTACGCAATGTTTATAAATTGGAACATTTGTAAACAACAAACTCATTCAAAACAAGTTACATCTATACAATATCAAAAAAATGGCATCAGCATCAACAATTAACATCCAATAGAATGAAGCAGAGGTTAACATGCAAGAGAAACCAGGAATGCAACATATGCAAACAAATGACATTGAAGAAAAAGCTTCAATACTTCAACAACTAGAAGAGGCTGAAGAAGAAAGTGAGGAAGTTCCAGAACCCACCTTTGAAGAAACTATTGATTGGTATTTTAAAGAAAAGTTTCAAGTACAGCAAAAAAAATTGATAAAATTTGAAAAACAAGAACAAGCTGCTAGAGCAAAACCAAGTCGAAAAAGTAAATACACTTGGAAGAAGATGTGGGCATACATAAAACGCAAAAATATTGCGTCTGAGGAAGAGGAAGACTCGTCAGATGATGAGCATTTGGATTGTGACAACTTTCATTTGTCATTTGATCCCGAAAAATCTCCCAAGTTTAATTGTTAATTGTATCATGTAATGTTTGTTTTTTGTTGAATAAAAAATTTATTTTATGTTGAATGAGCAAGGCTATTTTGTGTTCTTTACATCATTTGGCTTTTGTTAGTTGGAATTAGTAGCTATAATAAGTCTAGTTATATAAGACTTTGTAATTTGCGTGCTGATTGTAAGTTGACTTATAAAAGTCAAATATAGCCATGGGTGTATTTAGTACTGGTAGGATAAAATTTACTACGGTTGGGTAACCGTTGGTACTGTTTGGGAATAACCGTTATTCATTAATAACCGTTGAGATTTTTTATGTCTATTGGTTCGCTTATAGGTTTCACCACATTCGATAATTCACAATCTTTCTTTAATTCACAATAGAAAGAAAAGTTTAATTCAGTTGATTTTCCCAAAACCCTAAGTGACATCCATATCATCTCAATTGGGTTTACCAAACACACATACTCTTCTAAACAACCATAACCCAGAACCCTAATCAAAATTTTAACAACCTTAATGGCGATTTTGGAAAATTGTAAGACACATAACATGGTAGCCTACTTACAGAAACCAGAGGGAAGTGAAGTGTTCCACTAGATTGTGGATTTTCTCAATAGAAGTTACATAAGGTATGCTATTACACAGAATCCTACTATTTATGTTTCCCAAATCAATCAGTTTTGGCAAACTGCCAAAGTCAAAACACTTGATAATGGAGAAAAAGAGATAAATGCTACAGTTGATGGCATATTCATGGCTTTTACTGAGTCATCTGTTAGGAGGCATCTGAAACTATCAGACAATGGGGGTATTAGTTCATTGCCAAATGATGAAATATTTCAAAATCTTTACTATATGGGGTATGGGTTAACTTTTGATAACTTAACTTTTCAAACCACAATTCCCCCCTCAATGGAGATTTCTCATTCATACCGTAGTACATTGTTTAAGTCCAAAGAAAACTTGTTGGGAACAATTTAGTAGCAACATAGCAACTGCTATTGTTTGCTTGGCCACAAAAAAGAAGTTTAACTTTTCAAAATTGATTTTTGATGGTATGGTGAAAAATGTGAAAAGCAAATACAAATTTTTAATGTATCCAAGATTTATTCAAATTATTTTGAACAAACACAAGAAACGGCTTCAACCTCACAAAAACATTCTTAAAACTCCTACCCTTAGTCAAAAGGTTTTTAGTAATATGAGGACGCTTTGTGTGGGTTATAATGGGAGAGAAGCACCACTGTTTTTATCAATGATTGTTCCACCACTCGAGGGTCAAGGATCTGCAACCCAAGTTGAGTCTCATGACACACCCATTAGTGGTCCATCATCATCAGAACCTTAAGTTACACAGACATTTACCAGAAGAATCAGAAATGAATATGTGGTACCTCAGCCCATATCTCCAACGCAACCAAATGTAGCAGATGAGCCTATCTGTGAGACAATAGTGCGGGCTGCCACTACTCTCACATGCTTAGAAGCTGGGCAGGCCAGTGGTAAGAATGATAAGACCCAACCCATGGAAACATCTAATGATTCAAGTTCTCATGATGGTGCTTCAGGCGATGCAAACCCCATGCCGCAAGATACAATGGGGGATATGCCTCATGGTTCCCCTGTCACAAAACTGAACACAGATGGAAGTAATGTAGGTAGTCTGAAGTACAAAGAGTTGATGGATATTTGTGCAAAATTGTCAGACAGAGTTACTGGGTTGGAGGAAAACTTGAAGAATACAAAGCAACTTTATGCTCGTGCTTATACCAAGTTGATTCAAAAAGTAAAGAAGTAGCGCCAAAAACTGAAGGACAGTAAAGGTAAGAGGAAATCAACCATTGTGGATTGTGATAGTTCAAAAGATTTGGAGGATTTTGATTTGGAGAATCTTTCAAAACCGATGAAGTTTGAAGAGGGTGCAGAAAGTCATGGTAGGAATGAACATCCAATGGGATTTGATATCCCTTTTACAGTTGATGGTGCATATACTGTTAAAGATACTGTTGAACATATTGGTACTGGTGGCGGATCTGTTTGTACTGCTAGTACTCCGAATGTTGATGAAACAGTGGCACACACATTAGTTCATATCAGAGACAATCCAATTAAAGATCTACTCGAGAATATTAAAAACAAAGAGATTGCAAAGAAATCAGAAGCTAAAAAGAATAAACCACAAAATCAAGCACAAATGATGAGCTCTATGAAGAGATATCTCATCAATCAAGATCATTGGACTGCAAGTAAACTGAAAGGCAAATCCTTTGAGGAAATTCTAAAGCTACACACATATGCCAAAAGGAAGATTGACAAGTTTACTCCAATGCATTTAGATGAAGAAAGTACAAGATTTAAGAGAGGTGGTTCACACATAGAATCAAAGTCTTCTAAGAAGCAAAAAACATTTGTTGCAGGCCAAGAGAAACAAGATTTGAGTAAAGACCAGATTTAGCATATGATGTAAATTGTTCCATATGACGGTATGAATGCAGAAGCTTTACAAGCCAAATATCCAATCATTGACTGGGAGATGTACACTGATAAATTTGGAAAATACTGGAAGATAATAAGACGTGGAAATCGTTCTGAGGTATACAAACACTTTCAAGATATGATGAAAGCATTTGACAGGGAAGATTTGGTCAAGCTATGGAGTTTAGTCACTGAAAGGTTGAAGTTATCAGAGATAGCTGATGACAAGGAAAAAATGCTATGGGTTCAATTGAATAGGCTTTTTGAACCAGATAAAGATGACAAATTGTGGAAGTTTAATGCAGATGAAGCATCATTGAAATGGATATTGTATGATACATGTGGAGTTCACCATGTGTCTACAAAAGCTGGAACTGACATATACATGCTGGTGGAGAAAGAATACCCATTGCCAACACATGCTCTCAGTGTGATGTTATCTGTAAAGTTGACTGTCGAAGAAGATACTCAGATGGCAAAAGACCTGCTTAGGAAAATCTTCATACAGTCTGAAAGTTATGTTTGGGAATGATCAAACAGTATGAATATTATGTTTGTAAATGTTTAAACAGTATGATAGTAAGAAACAGTATGAATGGTATGAATTATGTTTGTGGAAATTATTAAGTATTTTTTTCTTTTGTAATATTACATATTGCTCCAATGGGTTTCACAATTAAATTGACTTTTGAAAGTCAATTAAAGCCATGACCAGTATTGGGTATATCATTTCATGGTTCATTTTGTAGAACATACAATTAGCAACAGATACACAATAACTTATTTTCATTAAGCATAATAGGTGAGTACAAAAGACATTAACTGAAGCAACCCATAACACCCACACCCAAGGCATAAAAACCTTAAACTAAACATAAAAACACCCATCAGTTACCAAATCCTTCTTGTCACCAGCATACACCCTTTTCCTCTTCAGAGGCCTTCCATTGGATTCCAGCTGTTTACCAACAACAACTTCAGGAGTAACAACTTCATCAGCAACAATTTCATGTTTAACTCTTGGCACATTAACTGCACCATTAGTTAGTTTGACAAGTGTGCTGTCTAAGGTTTCATTCCAATCTGCCCATGCCTTGATTGGACAAACCTTTTGATGTCTAACCTTGTTTTCCAGCATGGCAACTTCTTCCCTTAAGTTTTTTATGGCATTCAGCAGATTATTGAACTTGTGGCATTCATGAATCCTGTTCAACCATAGCTCAGTGAAGTTGAGTGGATCATCACTGCCCTCATCAGACCATTCAGGGAGATGGTCAACAACATCTTCGATAAATGCCAGCATTGATGCCTATTTTGTTCTTGATTGTTCTATTTGGGAGTTGTGGGTTGCAATGAACAGACTGATTTTCTTTTCAGCCATTTGGAATTGTTGGATGCAAATGGATAGGGCAATGGGCCATGTTATATAGGTACAAATGAGAGTTGTCATTAGCATGGTGGTTTGGCGGGAAAAATGACCAAAGGACTAACATAGAATGACTATTTCGAGGACTGATGGTAAAACAAGGTCAGTAATTCAGGGACTAAACACACACTCTGTGAGGTAGTAACAATTGGCGGAAAAATTAAAAAGCCCGGAAAATTAGCATTATTTGAACCCTTTTATCTCGTTTTAGGTCCCTGATTTGGGAAAACATTTTGCACTTATCGTCCCCGTTTAGAGAATCGCGTTATAGGCCCTCACAAACACCAACTTAAAGGACAGTATAAATTGGCAACAAGGTTCTTGCTTTCACGGAAAACGAAAACAACATGAGTAAGTCACCCCGTGCTTCATCAGGTCACCAGAATGATGAAATTTCTGGCCAACATCCTGTTAGGATCATATCGGGTCCTGCGGGTGTATATCAAAGGGCGAAGCTACGTAAAATAGAGGAAACTCGGCTTGGTGGAGACGTGCCTATAATTTCCACACAGGAGTATATGAGGAAAGTTGTTGAGGACGTGGGTGAGGATGAGGATTTTACACGTGGGCCATGGCTTAGCACCGTGGACTATGTGAATGCTAATGGGGGGGGGGGTTTGTGATTGGATGTTTAGGTGATATCAGAAGCTTTATCAATAAGGGGAAATTGAACAAGTTGTTGCTATAATAAAGTCCTGTACCCCAAATGCGCTTGGAGATCTTACAGTTACTGTCAAAGATCTCTCAGGTGAAATATCTGGTACAATACATCATACAATCATTAATGAGGGGGGTAATGGAAAGGATATTACTGTTGGAGCTGCTTTGATTCTTCGTAATGTTTTAGTGTTTTCACCAAAATCAGGCCATTATTTTAACATTACCAGGAAAAACTTAGTTAAGGTATTCAAAAAAGATACGCTTCCTGGTTGTAGTGGAATTTTAGAGGAAGAAGAAATAATGAAACTGATGGAAGAAGAAGACAAGGCAGAATTTGAGATGTAGGTAGTTGGAAATGTTGTTGATGATGAAATTCAGCAGAGTTTAAATGAAGAAGCATTAAACCTTGCATTAGAAGAAGAAGCAGCTTTTGAAAAGGCTGACCAAGAGAGGCTGCAACAAGAAGAAGAGGAGTATAACCCGCTTTGGGGCTTGCTTGTGTAAAAAAACATAAAATGGTTATATGTTTGTTTTGTTTCAATATCTTGTGTAATCTGTTTCAGTTTAATGAAATGAAATCAATTTTATCATTTCCTTCATTTGTGTATGATAACTGTTATGAGCTTCAACTTAAATGTCACCATACATTAAAGAAGGTACTGCTGAAACAAAATGATATTGGTAGAATTAAAGTAGGTACTACTACATTCAAAGAGTAAACAAGTCAATGCTTCTCAACTTGGTCAAACAAGATGACTTACACAATCTATCAATGCAGAAGTACTCACCACAAAAGAATTTAGTGGATCAATACTACAGTGTCACGTTTGTAATATGTTATCTCTGTGTGCCTTTAAAAAAAAATACAAAGTGTATCTAGCAATTAATTTGACTTTCAACCATCTGTTGAACAAGCATTAAATGTGCCATTCAATTACTTTGACTAATTAAAGTCAAACAACTTACCTACTATAAAAAGCAAGTTAGAGTATTGAGCACACACTTGCTTACATTAAACACATAACATTCAAACAGTAACTAAACCCGATCAAACCCTAAATTTCAAAAAAAAAAAAAAAAAAAAAATCAACACAATGAGCTCCCCTAGCCGTCCAGGTATTTAAACTAGAAATTGTTATTTATCATTTGATACATCTTTTGCATCATTTAATTGTTGTTTATCCTGTTTAACATATTTGACCTTGTTTTAAGTGACAACATTTGGGGGTTTGTTTACTTGGATGTGTTTACTAAGATTATAAATATCATAATGTAGTATGATGCCTACATTTGAACACTAAGATTAGAAAGACCATAATGAGCTTATTTTATCATTTGGTCAAACTTTTCACTCCTCGCCTTCATTTGTTTGCTTGTATGTGTTTACTAAGATTAGAAAGACCATAATGTAGTTTGATGCCTACATTTGAAGGCTAAGATTAGAAAGACCTTAATGAGCTTATTTTATCATTTGATCAAACTTTTCACTCCTCGCCTTCATTTGCTTGCTTGTATGTGTTTACTAACATTAGAAAGACCATAATGTACTTTGATGCCTACCTTTGAACACTAACAGTACCAATTATATTAATGTCACCCATCACTGACTAGCTCATCTTCCAGCAGTTCTAGTTTAAGTTCTGGTGGTTACTCAATCCCACCCGGATTGCTTGACTGGTTAATTGAAGAGCAAGAAACTGAGTCTGGTTCAACCTCTGAGTTTTCAATAGCCGATTCTACAAGCTCTGATTCGCCAATAGAAGCTGTACCTCTCCAAGTTATTCTACCTGCTCTGCCTCTCCCAGTTGACCTTAGTGTCCTGGCTCTGCCTGTCCCTGATGAGGAGCCAATCCCAGCAAAGAAACGTAAATGTGACCAGGATCCTGGTCAAAGCAGCAAAGGCAAAGGCAAAGGCAAAGGCAAGGCAAAGGCAAAAGGCAAAGTCAAAGGCAAAGGCAAGGCAAAGGCAACAGATAGAGCCAAAGGGAAAGGCAAGGGCAAGGGGAAAGGCAAGGCAACATGAAGATGATGTATCATGTCCAACTTATGCATTTGAAAAACTTGTTCACTTTTGATGATGCTTGTAAATATTTCTTAACTTAATATGAATGGTGCTAATGTAGTAGACTTATGTTATGGTGGTTAGTTTGATGACTTAATGGTTAATGCTATTCATGTTTCTAGTTTACAAATTCTGCAAATCATGGCTTCCTTATGATAAAGGTTTACATCAGATACAATTAGAGTAATTTGTGGTTGACTTGAACAGCCCTTGATATGGAGTTGGCAATCAAACATTCACAATCAATCATAAACAATGACTAGTAATTAAACTTCATATTTATTTATTGATAGAGTTATAAACTAGCCACCATTCCATACATCACCATTCCATACATCATATAAACACCAGATTACAAACATACTAAAACCATAGAAACACCATAATCATTCAAAGCTTTCACCCCAACCGGTTCGACCCAGAGCTCTCTGCCCTGCTTGCATTACTTTCCCTCCTATCCATCCTTTCTTTATATTCTTGAAAGAATATTTCAAGAGCCGTAATCCTGCTTGCCAAATTCAACCTATCCTCCAACATGTTTGGTTGCTGCTCCACCGCATTATGCTGCTGCTCCACCACATTATGATGCTCCTCCACCACATTATGCTGCTGCTCCACCACATTATTCTTCTGCTCTACCACGTCCTGCTACTGTACCACCTAATTTTGATCACCCCCACCTCCTCTTCCTCCTCCTCATCTATACCTTCTTCCTCATTCAACCCCAAAACCTCGTCCCAGTAAAAGTCCTGTCTACGAACCCACCTCAGTATCTGTGTCCTCATGACGGTGCTAACCTGCCTGTAATTACCAAATTCCAATACGGGATCATACCCGAATTCATTAAACACAACGTCCCACAACAAGGCGTTGTTTAAGACAAACTCGTATTCGTCAGCTTCACTTGGAAAACATCCATTTGCATTTGGGGCTGCCATTTTTAAGTGTGGTTGTTTTCAAAGGGATTTCTGTGTTGGTGTGTCATCTGGGGTATACAAACGAGGTTATAAATAGGCTGACGAGTTGTTGAACGTTTACCAAGAAGATAGGCAGGAAAAAAGGGGGAAGGGACCAAATGCGCCATTAGAAAAATGTGAAATGACAAAAAACCCAGTTGACTGGTCAACTAACGTTGCAAAGCAACGTCCGTTAGCCAAAAGTGGGTTCCAGGGACCAACCACGCCAAAAATGAGGAGTTCAGGGATGAAAATGAAAAAAAAATAGTTTAAGGACGGTTCGCGCGAATCTTGACAAGTTTAGGGACCAACGGTGAAATTTTGTCTATATTTAATTTGAAAATTGATTTATATCCTTCCTTTTTTTTCTTTGATTTTTCAAATTTTCATAGCAAAAATCAAATTTTGGGAACAAGTGTGAAAATAACTGATTATGAGCCATCAAAAAAATATATAGATTTTGGTTTAAATATTTTTTTTTCTTTGCTGTAGTAATTAATTGTTTATAATATTTTTTTATCATCATCTATTTTACAATTTAAATTTAAGTAACATGTCTTGTTTCATTGTGTTTATGTGTCAAGATTATTAACGTTTCGTTCCTCACAATCACACAAACAACTGCTCCTCGCCTAAAATTATTAACTTTTTGTTGATCCCAGTTGAGCAAATGATCTTATATAAAATTTGATTTGAGTTAATACTTAAGCTAAAACGTGGAATATTAAAGCTTAACTTAAGAAGAACAGTTGTTCACTATCAACACTTCAATATATTAATAATACGAGTACTCGACAATGCTAGAGTTTTACAACTTTGAAGTGTAAACGAAAACTAAACAATACGTACTCAACTCTAACCCTAGGCACCTCCTTTTATAAGTCAAGGAGTCCTATTAGGTTTACAATACCTTTCTACACAAGATAAGAATATTCTAGACGTATAAAATATACACACAATCTATTCTATAATTATCCACTCGTGTACAAGTCTATCCCTTCAGCAGTAGATTCACCAGCAGCAGTTTCACATAGTAGCAATTTAATTACTCTAGCAGCAGAATCAATATCCTTAGCAGCAGTTTCATCTTAGCAGCAGTTTGATACTTAGTGAAATTCTGAACAGCAGAATCTCAAAACCCAACAATCCTCCCTTAAACTTAATATTTATTTCTAAATGATTAAGTTTCTTCAAAGCTTAGATAATCACCAGGAAGATGCTTCCAAACACTTACATCTTCTAATCTCTTTGAAAGCTCTTTCAGATAGTTGGATCCAAGATCTTTTCATACTTCTGTGTCAATTTGTAAGCTTGATTGTCAAACATATACTGTTTTTGACACTTTAGAAATCCAGGTCTAACCATCTGCCTAAGTATCTCTGAACACTTATTCATACTAGGATAATCCTTTTCTACCAACAAAAACAGAGTAACTGCACCAATTCTTAATTCATGAACCCTACAAGATTGATATGAAAACCATTTATGTACCTTGCCACATCCAATTTCATTCCATTCACTCTCACCTGGCTGAGGATCAAACATATTCTTCAAGATGCGATACAATGCATTTTCAAATGCAAGATTCATATCAAGAGCAATATTCATCTTCTTTCCATCATACTTCTCTTTATATAATCTCCATATAGCAATCACATCATCCCTATCCATCTTATCAAATATCTATGAAATTTCCTTAAAACCTTGAACTTCATGATTTGAACTCATGAATTCCCAATATCCTTCACTTCCACCTCTTATCTTGAAAGTATATGAGATGATAGGATGTTTTGCAACTAAAGGCTTTTCCTTGATAACCTCTGGTTCTTCTAATTCAGACCAAACAGCTAGAGTTGTCTCTTGCTCTTCTTCAACTTCTTTGGCCTTATCCACATCACTACTGCTTTCATCAGAGATCTTTTTCTTCTTCCTAGCAAAGGTCTTGTGACCAACACTTTTTCTTTTAACACTTTGACTAGGAGGAATTTGAATTTATGTCTCTTTTACCTGCTCTGTCTCAATAAGCTCTACTTTATCTGATTTCTCATACACTAACTTCTTGTTCATTTGAGCAAAATGTTCTAGATCTTCTGCACAACCCATAGGATAGAAGGTATCCATTTCTCTTCTAGCTTGTTGATACAAATCAAACACTTCTTGATCAGACGTGTGTTTCAATTGCACCAGTTTCCAGCCCTTCATATTCTTTAGGTATCTCTCATGCTCTTTTCTTTGTTGAAGTGGAGTTGGTCCCCTGAGAATTTTCTTCTTTCTTCTAGCAGCAGCATCCTCTTCCTTTTTCTTTGCTGTGAACTCTTTCACCCAAGCTTTAACATCAAATTCTGGAACTTCTTGTTCTTCAATTTTAACTAACTTGGAGACTTCTATATCAGCATCCATTCTTATCTTCTCATCAACCCACTCCTCATACCTCTTCAAATCTTCAGTCTCTTTTTCAGCCTTTTCCTTTTCTTGTTGCATCAACTGTTGCTCTTCAATATCAATCTGCTCTTGTTCTTTCCTTGCAACAACTGCATCATGTTCAATTTGCAATTCTTTAGGCCAATAATGAAAAGGAATATGAGATTAATCAATGCCCTTAAACATTATCTTTGGATCTTCAACCAGCTTGCCCTTTCCTTTATCAGTAGAAGATGATGAAGCAATCTTCTTTTGTTGAGCAACAGGTTCTCTGATTACTACTCCTTTTTGAGGAATTCTTGGTAATGGAGATGTTATTGTGGATGTTGGTTGTTGTGGTAGTGGTTGAGTTGGTTGTGTTGTTGGTTGAGATGGTGATTTGGATAGAACATCTGTTGTCTTCTTACTTAACAATACCATTGCCTCAGCAGCAGCTTTGTCACTAGATCCAGCAGTAGAACCTTGTGCATCAGCAGAATTGAGTTTCTCACTAGCAGCAGGATCAGCAAAATCCTGAGCAGCAGAGTTATGTGCAGCAACAGAGTCACCTGTCGTGTTAGTAATAGCAGCAGTATTCACTTCTTTAGCCATAGAATCACCCAAAGTCATCAAAGCTTCACCCATCAACCCTGTTTCCTTTACTAATTGCTCAGACTCCAAAGTCTTGAGTTTCTCCACCACTTTTTCTTGAACAGAAACCACTTTTTTCATTAAAACCTCATTACCCTGCTTATCAGCAACCACAAAACCATCCATATCTTGAGGACTTTCCACCTCCATATCATCATTCATTGGAACCTCCCCTGAAACCATACCAGTATCCACATCTTGAGCACCATCAACCTTTATCAAATTTACCTCCCCTGAACCCATTGCCATATTCTGCTCCTCATTCCTCCCCTGTTTGGAAGCATCCTCTTCAAAAGGAACAGAGTGTTCAGAAGAACTAACTACCTGTGATGTGCCGACTTTCTTCAACCTTTTGAAGGAGGTTGAAGAACTTGATTGTCTTAAATTCTTGATCTTCTTTTGTAATCTTTTGATCTTTTTAGCTTGAGCATTAGAAATAGTTGAAAGACCAAGTCTCCTCCAAAGTATCACATTTAAGCTCCAGGTTGGTACAAGTAACCATCAATTTCTTAATAAGTTGCATACTAGTCTCATCACTTCGACCTGTGTGACCTGGTCCGAGAGGTGAATCATTGACATTGTTAGTTTGTACAGTATAATCCATCAATTCATTAGTCACTGATCTGTCCTCATCAATTCGACCTGTGTAACCTGGTCCGAGAGGTGAATCTTGGGACTTAAACCCAACATCAAACCTAGTTTTATCATCTGAGCCCCCTGTATTTGCCATGTAGCTAGGGTTACCATCATTGGAATCAGATTCATCAGAACCCTCCTCACTAGATGTTGCATTGGATTGGTTCTTATTTATGTTATCATTGTCCTGCTCTGTTGCTAAGCTAGAAGCAGTAGTGACAGCCCTCACCAACATGTCCCCTCCATCACCTAGGACAACCTCATCTGGTATAGACATCCTAACACTGGCCTGAGGTAGCTCAGTGTTCTTTGTGGCTTTCCTACGGGTGTAGAGTATTTGATACGCGTGATTGCGCCCTCGCAACAGGTTTTACCTCTCAAGGGATCTTGAGAAGCTTGCAATCCCCTCCGGGCTGTGTACGATCGTTGTAGTATAGTATAGTGACAAGTACCGGGGGATTGATCGTTCAACTCAAGAATAGTGTTCGCTACGATTAGAAAGCCTACTAAACTAGGTCTAGAGGTTAGGGATGATTCTTTTTTTATTTTTATATTTTATAAAAACAAGTAAAATCTCGGGTTTTGAAGGAGTGGGCGGAATTAGTTGCTAGTCAACTAACCCAAATAACTAAAGATGCAATCAAAATAAATGAAAATAACTAATGTGATGGAAACAATAATAAGAAAAGATGTGTTTACTTAGATTTCATTACTCCCTAGATATCTTTTACTGGTTGATTAGCTTGTTACAATTGCATGGATGACGAGTTATATTCCTTAATACTAGTCGTAGGGTCATGTACAATATTCCGTAACTCTATATGCTCCTACTTCACTCCGATGTCGAGCCGACTAAAAGCTCCTAACATGGGATCACTAGAATTCACTTATGCATTAAATATAACCAAAAATCATAGTACACCTCCGATCATGTTTCTTAAGACGTTCAAGCAAGTTACCAATGGAAGTCTGCCAGTTTTCTTAAGCCTAACATCGACTACAATCATCCACAACAATTATAAGCAAACCATCAACCAACAATCAGCATCTAGGTTTCACTAAATCTAAGCAAACACAATAAAAACCTAGCCTAGCATGTTAAAAGAAAGACAAGCATAAGATAGAATCACACAACACATAGACATATCGTATGATTATTGGAAAACTTATCTTCAATTAAGCATGGATGGAACAAGGGTTGAAACCCTTATTTTTACATAAAATTCGTCTAGGGTTTAAGCTCTCCAAAGTTCTCCTAATGTTCCACCCTTTACAATGAAAAATTGGAATATATATATATATATATATATATATATATATATATATATATATATATATATATATATATATATATATATATATATATATATATAATACATCCTGACGGCGTCACGTTGTAGTTTCTGACGTCGTCAACTCGCCGCCAAATTAAGGATCGTATTGCCTAGATCCAATCTTGACGCCGTCAACAAGGAATTAAGCTCTGGGCCGTCACATACATTTTGACCTTGATGGCCTTGGTGGCGCCGTCAGGTGAATTGCACTAAAAATGTTCTGGGCCGTTGATTGCTCCCAAACCAACCAGATAATTATTAGTCAACCACTTGTGAATGGTCAACCATAATAGTCAAACAGCTTAGACCAATACTTCGTGGAATACAGTGTTTCCCTGGGTCGTTATGTTCCGACGAGGTGTGCGAAGGAATTAAAAACGAATCTGTGATCGAGTAATTATGAACAGGAAAGGGTATAAGTGTGAGTGAGTGATTAATCTAAGGGTTTATAAAACAAAATAGGTTAAATAAGCTACACGAATGATTACGTGAAACCTAATTATCTAAAAACGTTTTAAAACCTAAAAACGCGTACGTTTAATTTAAATCTACATAAACGTACTGTCACAACCCACAATTTCAGGTCATTTTTCCAAACTTCGACATTCTACTATTCACAAATTACTATTCATTGATCACTATTCATCGTTTTACTATTCATCGTTTTTGAGGTCAATTTGACATTCCGAGACACGTTCAGAAATTTTACTATTCACTTGACACTATTCATTTCCGAGAGGAAACCACTATTCACGTGCATTATTCATGTCATCGTAAATTTAGTTTACGAGTGTTCAAATTCGCGTAACCGTATTGGTTCAGGAGCGAATTCATGCATTATTGTCAGGGATATTTCATACGGACTAGAAATAGTCGACATATCATTATTAGGGCACTTGCATACTATTCCACTCGTAGGATAACTAAATTTATACTTTTGGTATAATTAACGATTTACGTACGTTTATTTTAAATAAACACTAATACGCGAACTATAAATGTGTCTAACATGTCCGACACTCCCGACTATTGTCCCAATATATTTTTATACTCATTTTTATAATATAAAAATTGTAATATTAAATTACCCGGTATTTTGGAAATTTATTTATTACGTATCACACGTTTAACTTAATAACGACGGTTTTCACCAAAATTAAACGATAATCACCCTAACTCTCCGTACTTGTACCCGACATATTTTTACAATTTTTACGACTTTATTACGTCCCGAATAACTTCAATAAAATCTATTTCTAACAAACCCGGTACCCGATTAAACTTAAACCTAACTTAACTACATAATACTAATACTAATTTTGTAATTAAACCCAAGGACAAATCCCCCCTTTCTCCTCCTTTAGAACCGGCCAACCCCCCCCCCCCCCCCCATGGTCTTCATTCATTGAAAGCTCACCAACACTCTTAATTACTCACCAAACTTTTGTCCCTAACTATATAATAAACTTTTCATCCATTTTTATCACTAAAAATCATTTTTACTAAACACAAGCAAACTTTTTCTCTCTTTTCTCTTAAGGGTGGATCGAACTAGGGTGTTCAAGGAGCAAGGAGAACAAATTTTACAAGATCTTGTCATAAACTAGTTTTTATAATCATCCTTGTTAGAGTTTTGAAATAAAAACTCAAGGATAAGTAGGTTTTTCATCATCTAAACTCTCTAAACCATCAAGTAAGTAAACAAACTCATTTTTATGATTTTTACAAGTTATTATTATGTTTATACATTTTTCTTACAAGATCTCATACATGCATCAACTTGTACCACTCCATTTTTGTACATATGTAACTTTGAAGCCCTAGAAATGGACACATAAGAAACCCTTGTTAGACCTAGTGGATTGATGATGTTTAAGGACCCATGACACCCTAAGAAGGTGTATGGTAGGATTAGATTAGCTTTGTGGTGTTTGAAAGTGGTTTGATGGAAGATGGAACTAGTTTGGAGACTTGAAAATGGTTTTTGAAACTTTTGATATACCTACTGTCCCTATTTTAATTTCGTGGGAAAATCAGTAGATGGTGACTAAGTTTTGAGCAAAGATTTATAAAATACATTCAAAAACGAAACTTTAGGCGAAAAAACGGACTAAAACAAGCTTATAACGAAGGAGATATGATTTTTGCAAATTTAACGACGAAAACTACTTTTACAAAAACTGCTTGCTGTTTGGCAGATTTCAATGGGTAAAAAGAGGCATTAAATGTAACCTAAAGGAGCCGAGTTGTCAAAAATATACTAGTATATACAAAGACGAATCCGTGGACATAAAGAACAAGGGAAACGAGCTTAAAACGACCGAGTTATACCCATTTTAACATCGTCAAACTATATATATATATATATATATATATATATATATATATATATATATATATATATATATATATATATGGACACAAATAAAAATAATAACGTACGCGCTAAACGGTATATTTTCTAGAAAATATTACTAAGGACTATTTTCTTATCAAATGAATACGTATGACCCAAGAGGATATTTATACGACATGACGACGTCATTCTAAGGTTTTGATACGAGGATTATAACGCTAACTTTTTCGTACGAGTTAATATGACAAGTTATATACTCCTATATATGGAAACTATTTTTCTATGACGATAACTAGTATTTCCAAATTATGAGTGGTATGAGTATCATGTGCATGTGCATTCATTTCATTTCGGCTTGATCTAAGTTAGATCATGATTATTCATTTAGGTTGCGGCTAGTGTGCGCGCCTCATTGTCCCGACTACTTTTACCTCATTGCACCATCTTTGTATCATCACTTCGAGGTGAGTTTCATAGCCCCGTTTTAATTCTATATTTTGATTTCAAATCCCACGGGGGAGAATACATTGCATTACTTATTTTTGTGTACATGCCTAAGTATAAAATTCATACATTGCTTAAGTTTCCTTATTACCACGTCTTGAAAAGTCCCCTTTATTATCATGGACCGTTAATTTCTAGTACTAAGCAGGAGTGAGTGGATAGATCTATCGAGGGTGACGCCTCCATTCGTATTTGGGTTGCTCCAAATAGAACGAATGCATTTCATGTCTTTATTATTAGAGTGTCTGGTAAACACTCATTGGGGCCAAGTATCGTCTAGCTTCGGGGTCATGAGCTTAAGAGCCAATGTATATATATTTTCGGACATCCTATTTCTTGGCATTACTTATGGCATTTGTACACTAGATTTTACTCATAAACCTATGATTATTCACCAACTTTATGTTGACCGTTTTTCGCAATGTATTTCTCAGGTAACTAAGGCATATTCTCATGGCATGCATGGAGTCACTTTGTGTATCAAGGATGACGCGTCTCTTTTGGATTTCATGCACTTATGAACTATCGTTTGATTGTACTAAACTATTTCCTTAAACCTTTTCCAACTTTTGGGACCTATGTTTTATAACTTTGAATATTTTGAATGAATCAAACGATGTATTTTCTAAACGACACTTTAGGTCGTTCAATATATCCTGGTTGTGTGCTATGATCCGTTACACCCTCAGGTATTCCATTCCGCTGCCATTCAGGTATTTTGGGGGTGTGACAGATTGGTACCAGAGCTAAGGTTATAGCGAACTAGGTTGCATCATAGACCCTAGACTATAACCACACCATCATAGCATATCATCATCTCATCATAGTGCATATTTACTTATTTTGGTGATGCCATTATACGAGTTATTTATTTTTATTTCACCTTGATTATCACAGAGATATGTCTTCGAATCCCAACACTGTTGTACTTTACACTATATCAGATTCTGATGATGAGGGCTCTGTGTCCTCCACTGCTGTTTCACCATTTGTTTCTCCTACACCTGAGTTGCCACTTTTGGCGTCAGATGATGATACCGAACCTTTCGAGGATGAGGAGACGGCTCCTACTCCTCATGTCCATCCTACTGTACCACTTGATGTCACACGTGTACCCACAGACACACCATCTCCTACTACTACTATCCATTCAGAGCCGAGACTTATGTTTCCTAGGGATAAGACTATCCAGACTGCTAGGAAGAGAGTTCGTTATGCTACATCTACTTATAGGACCCTCCCTAGTCCTACTGTGCCTACACCACCACCACCAGCCATACCCACTACTACTACTATATCCACCTCACTCTTGCCGCTCAGGAAGCGTGCAAGGCTTACCACTCCAGATTCCCCTACCACTGAGACTGCTGACCTTTCACCACCACCAGTATACCACATAGGTGAGAGCTCGAGAGCGGCTGCAGCTAGGGATCCTACAGCCGTCACATTAGAGGATCAGTTTGATGCTCAGCAAGAGCAAGTCGATAGTTTGGGGTATAGAGTTGACGAGATTATTACCACTCGACTTGAGACTGTTGAGGAGCAGGTCGAGGATTTGATTCAGGGTAGAGTTGGTATTGATGTGTCTTACCATGGACTCGAGGCACGACAGTTGAGGCACCAGGAGGAGATTGAGCTACTTAGGGATGAGTTACCTGAGATTCGAGATAGAGCTCAGGCGACACAGGAGACCCAGTGGGAGCAGGTAGACCAGTTGACATTGCTTCAAGAGAGGGTAGTTATTTTGGAGCGTAGGGATGCTTCTTCTCAGTTACGACTTGAGCATCTTGAGGAGATCGTGGTTGCGATGGATCGTGAGATTCGCCGCTTGAGGGGAGAGCCTGGACCATCTAGAGCACCTGGAGGAGCCTAGACGTAGACTGGTATTATATTAGCTTTTACTATTTTCCTAGTCCCGGGATGTGGGACATAGTTCAAGAACTTGTAGTCTTTTGGTTGTTGTACAAACAAATATATCAAGTGCGACTCTACTATGTTGGAAATGTTGTGCTATATATTATATCGGTCCATGTAGGCCGAAATTTTCATGTATTATATTCATGTGTTGTGATTATATTTATGATGTTTCGTGGTTGCTCTTTATTATTATCGCATTGATACAGGTTGTGGTTGTATCTATACGTATCGTGGTTGTTGTGGTTGTGTATATATACGTGTCGTGGTTGTTGTGGTTGTATATATATACTTGACCTGGTGATGTCTAGACAGATTGTGGTTGTACTCGTACAGATTGTGATTGTACTCGTACATGTCGTGGTTGTATTTATATTTTTTTGTGGTTGTATATTTATATATATACATGTTGTGGTATATATCTTTGGTATGATGACTATTTCTATTATGATTTTTCTCATGGTTATTTCCATTGTGATTTATCAGAAATATGGCACCAAGGAAGGGTAAGAATGCACCAGAAACACCCGCCATGACTCAAGCCGCTATCCGCAAGTTGGTCAGGGATAGTATTGCAGAAGCTCTAGAGATTGAGAGAGCTGAGGTTGCTGCAAGGGCTGCTGAGACTGCTTCTAATACAGGGACGGTTGAACCACCCACTAATAAGAGGGAATGTACATGGAAAGATTTCAAGATTAGTGATCCTATCAAATTTAAGGGCACTGAAGGAGCGGTTGCTTTAATCCGCTGGTTTGAAAAGACTGAGAATGTATTTCTCATGTGCGGATGCCCGGATGTCAGCAAGGTAAAATTTGCTACAGGTATGCTTCTTGATGAAGCTATGTCTTGGTGGAATTCGTATGCTCAGCCGATTGGTATGGAAAATGCTCACAAGCTTACTTGGGAGGAATTCAAGAAATTGATGACAAAGAAGTTTTGCCCTCGTACCGAGGTGCAAAAGATGGAAACGGAATTTTATGAGCTTGTGACTAAAGGTGATGACATTGAGACTTATTTCAGAAGGTTTCAGGAGTTGGCTGCACTATGTCCAACTATGGTTCCCGATGATGAGAAAAAGATGGAAAACTTTGTTGGTGGATTGCCCGAAAGTGTTCGAGGAGATGTGATTTCTTTTGACCCTCAATCAATGGAAGAGGCTATTCGTATAACTCAGAAACTCATGGTCCAAGTGGTTAAAGGAAAAGCTGCTGTCAACAACAACTACCGTTCAAACAACACCAACTACACCAACACTCGGAACAACAACAACTATAACAACAATCGGAACCGCAACTATCCCAATAACCGAAACAACAATTCAAACAATAACAACAACAACAAGAGAAGGTTTGATTACAACCAAGGTGGAAACGCTGTCCAGCCGCCACCTAAGAGGCAAGAAGTGGCAAGGGCCTATGCTGCAGGGCCGACTGAAAGGAAAGGTTACACTGGTAACCTACCTAAATGTGAAAGGTGTCAGAAGCATCATAACCCAGGTCGTTGTCTAGATTTGTGTGGCAATTGCAGGAAGCTTGGTCACCACATCAAAGATTGTAGACTTCCAATCGTGGGTGACAATCAGAAACCACCGGTAACATGTTTTGGCTGTGGAGAACTTGGACACTTTAAGAATGAGTGCCCAAAGAAGAAGAATCAAGGAACTGGGAATCAAGATGGAAGAGCTCGAGGAAGAGCTTATGTTATGGGAGGAGACGATGTCAAAGAAGACCCGAATGTTGTTGCGGGTACGTTCCTCGTTAATAATCGTTATGCATCCATTTTATTTGATTCAGGAGCGGATAGAAGTTTTGTTTCTATTGCATTTGCACCTTTGCTTAACATAGAACCGACCCCATTAGACATTTCCTATATCGTTGAATTAGCCGATGGGTCTTTAGTTAACACCAACACCATTGTCCGTGGTTGCACCATAAATTTCCTAAACCATCCATTCAACATAGACCTTATGCCCGTAGAACTTGGAAGTTTCGACGTTGTTATCGGTATGGATTGGTTATCTCGGCATCGAGCGAGAATTATTTGTGATGAGAAAGTTGTTCACCTTCCTTATAACGGTGAAACTTTGGTTGTTCGTGGAGAACGAAGTGGAACTAGACTCAGTATTATATCGTGCATTAAGACCGAGAAGTACATAAAGAAGGGTTGTTATGCATTCTTGGCTCACATCACGGAGAAGAAGTCGGATGAGAAATGACTTGAAGATGTGCCAATTGTTAAGGAATTTCAAGAGGTTTTTCCGGAAGAATTGCCAGGACTTCCGCCTACACGCCAAGTTGAGTTTCAAATCGAATTAGTGCCAGGAGCTGCACCGATTGCACGAGCACCGTATAGACTTGCACCTTCGGAAATGCAAGAATTGTCGAATCAACTGCAAGAACTTTTGGACAAAGGATTCATTAGACCGAGTTCCTCGCCTTGGGGAGCGCCGGTTTTGTTTGTGAAGAAGAAGGACGGAACTTTCAGAATGTGCATTGACTATCGTGAGCTGAACAAATTAACGGTGAAGAACCGTTATCCACTCCCCAGAATTGACGATTTGTTCGACCAGTTACAAGGTTCTAGTTTTTATTCCAAGATTGATTTAAGATCCGGTTACCATCAACTTAAGGTTCGGGAAGAGGATATCCCGAAGACGGCATTTAGAACACGCTATGGTCATTATGAGTTTCAAGTAATGCCTTTTGGATTAACCAACGCACCTGCGATATTCATGGATCTCATGAATAGGGTGTGCAAACCGTATCTCGATAAGTTTGTGATCGTATTCATTGATGATATCTTGATTTATTCCAAGAGTAAGGAAGATCACGAAGAACATCTCAGAACAATCCTGGAACTACTCAAGAAGGAGCAATTGTATGCCAAATTTTCTAAGTGTGATTTTTGGATACGAAGAGTTCAATTTCTTGGCCACGTTATTGATAGCCAAGGATTACAAGTCGACCCGGCAAAGATCGAGGCAGTTAAGGATTGGGCTACGCCCAAGTCTCCTACGGAAATTCGTCAATTCCTAGGACTTGCCGGATATTACAGAAGGTTTATTGAAGGGTTTTCTAAGATAGCAAAGTCGTTGACAAAGCTGACACAAAAGAATGAAAAGTACGAGTGGGGAGAAAAACAAGAGTCCGCATTTCAATTATTGAAACAAAAGCTTTGTAGCGCACCGATTTTGTCACTACCTGAAGGTATTGAGAACTTTGTGGTATATTGCGATGCTTCGCATCAAGGACTTGGAGCTGTGCTAATGCAAAACGAGAAGGTGATAGCTTATGCATCTAGACAGCTTAAGATACACGAGAAGAATTACACTACGCACGACTTGGAATTGGGTGCGGTAGTTTTTGCACTCAAGATTTGGAGACACTACCTTTATGGTACAAAGTGTGTAATTTTTACCGACCACAAGAGCTTACAGCATATACTTGATCAGAAGGAACTCAACATGAGACAACGTCGTTGGCTAGAATTGTTGAGTGATTACGATTGTGAAATCCGATATCACCCAGGGAAAGCGAATGTTGTAGCAGATGCACTTAGCCGAAAAGAACGACTCAAACCTTTGAGAGTTAGGTCATTGGGAATGACTATCATTTCGCCATTACCATCAAAAATTCTAGAAGCTCAGATTGAGGCTCTCAAAGAAGAAAATCGACCACATGAGAAGCTTTATGGTATGCCAGAAAGCGAAAATGGCTTTGTAAAGAGATCAGATGGAGTGTTATGCTTCAAGGACCGAAGTTGGATACCACTCTATGGTGGAGTGCGAGAATTGATTATGCATGAATCACACAAGTCGAAGTACTCTATTCATCCAGGTTCTGATAAGATGTATCAGGATCTCAAGAAGTTTTATTGGTGGCCGAACATGAAAGCAGAAATTGCTACGTATGTCAGTAAATGTCTTACTTGTGCTAAAGTGAAAGCCGAGTACCAGAAACCGTCAGGGTTACTTCAACAACCAGAGATTCCACAATGGAAGTGGGAACGTATTGCTATGGACTTTGTCACTAAACTTCCTAAGACGTCAGGAGGTTTCGATGCTATTTGGGTAATTGTTGATCGACTTACCAAATCAGCTCATTTCATACCCATTAGAGAGACTTATACAATGGAACAACTTGCTAGACTTTATGTCAAGGAAATAGTCTCAAGACACGGTGCACCAGTTTCCATCATTTCCGACAGAGATAGTCGTTTTACTTCAAACTTTTGGCCGTCATTACAAGATTCCTTTTGATCCAATTTAGACATGAGCACTGCTTACCATCCTCAGACCGATGGTCAGAGTGAGAGAACTATTCAAACACTTGAGGACATGCTTAGAGCATGTGTGATTGACTTTGGAAATGGTTGGGCTAACCATTTGCCGTTAATCGAGTTTTCCTACAACAACAGTTACCATTCGAGCATTAAGGCTGCACCATTCGAGGCACTTTATGGTCGTAAGTGTCGATCTCCAGTTTGTTGGGCCGAAGTCGGAGAAGTACAATGTACTGGCCCGGAAATGGTACAAGAAACAACTGAAAAGATAATTCAGATTCGAGAGAGACTCGAAACTGCAAGAAGTCGACAGAAAAGCTACGCAGATGTTTGACGCAAACCATTGGAATTTCAGGTCGGAGACAAAGTCATGTTGAAAGTCTCGCCTTGGAAGGGCGTGATACGATTTGGAAAACGCGGGAAGTTGAACCCGAGATACTTTGGGCCATTCAAGATCCTGGAGAGGATTGGTCCGGTTGCTTACAAGCTTGAACTTCCATCAGAACTTAGCAACGTACATAACACGTTTCATGTTTCGAACCTCAAGAAATGTCTTTCGGACGAGTCTGCCATTATACCATTAGAAGAAATACAACTCGATGACAAGCTTAACTTTGTGGAAGAACCAGTTGAAATAATGGATTGCGAGATCAAACAATTGAAACAAAGTCGAATTCCGATCGTGAAGGTTCGTTGGAATTCTCGAAGAGGACCCGAGTTTACTTGGGAACGAGAAGACCAAATGCGACGCAAGTATCCACAACTTTTCACCGAGCCTATTACCGAGACCAACACTAACTGAATTCAGGGACTGAATTCCTTTTTGGATGGGCGACTGTCACAACCCACAATTTCAGGTCATTTTTCCAAACTTCGACATTCTACTATTCACAAATTACTATTCATTGATCACTATTCATCGTTTTTGAGGTCAATTTGACATTCCGAGACACGTTCAGAAATTTTACTATTCACTTGACACTATTCATTTCCGAGAGGAAACCACTATTCACGTGCATTATTCATGTCATCGTAAATTTAGTTTACGAGTGTTCAAATTCGCGTAACCGTATTGGTTCAGGAGCGAATTCATGCATTATTGTCAGGGACATTTCATACGGACTAGAAATAGTCGACATGTCATTATTAGGGCACTTGCATACTATTCCACTCGTAGGATAACTAAATTTATACTTTTGGTATAATTAACGATTTACGTACGTTTATTTTAAATAAACACTAATACGCGAACTATAAATGTGTCTAACATGTCCGACACTCCCGACTATTGTCCCAATATATTTTTATACTCATTTTTATAATATAAAAATTGTAATATTAAATTACCCGGTATTTTGGAAATTTATTTATTACGTATCACACGTTTAACTTAATAACGACGGTTTTCACCAAAATTAAACGATAATCACCCTAACTCTCCGTACTTGTACCCGACATATTTTTACAATTTTTACGACTTTATTACGTCCCGAATAACTTCAATAAAATCTATTTCTAACAAACCCGGTACCCGATTAAACTTAAACCTAACTTAACTACATAATACTAATACTAATTTTGTAATTAAACCCAAGGACAAATCCCCCCTTTTTCCTCCTTTATAACCGGCCAACCCCCCCCCCCCCCCCCCCCCATGGTCTTCATTCATTGAAAGCTCACCAACACTCTTAATTACTCACCAAACTTTTGTCCCTAACTATATAATAAACTTTTCATCCATTTTTATCACTAAAAATCATTTTTACTAAACACAAGCAAACTTTTTCTCTCTTTTCTCTTAAGGGTGGATCGAACTAGGGTGTTCAAGGAGCAAGGAGAACAAATTTTACAAGATCTTGTCATAAACTAGTTTTTATAATCATCCTTGTTAGAGTTTTGAAATAAAAACTCAAGGATTAGTAGGTTTTTCATCATCTAAACTCTCTAAACCATCAAGTAAGTAAACAAACTCATTTTTATGATTTTTACAAGTTATTATTATGTTTATACATTTTTCTTACAAGATCTCATACATGCATCAACTTGTACCACTCCATTTTTGTACATATGTAACTTTGAATCCCTAGAAATGGACACAAAAGAAACCCTTGTTAGACCTAGTGGATTGATGATGTTTAAGGACCCATGACACCCTAAGAAGGTGTATGGTAGGATTAGATTAGCTTTGTGGTGTTTGAAAGTGGTTTGATGGAAGATGGAACTAGTTTGGAGACTTGAAAATGGTTTTTGAAACTTTTGATATACCTACTGTCCCTATTTTAATTTCGTGGGAAAATCAGTAGATGGTGACTAAGTTTTGAGCAAAGATTTATAAAATACATTCAAAAACGAAACTTTAGGCGAAAAAACGGACTAAAACAAGCTTATAACGAAGGAGATATGATTTTTGCAAATTTAACGACGAAAACTACTTTTACAAAAACTGCTTGCTGTTTGGCAGATTTCAATGGGTAAAAAGAGGCATTAAATGTAACCTAAAGGAGCCGAGTTGTCAAAAATATACTAGTATATACAAAGACGAATCCGTGGACATAAAGAACAAGGGAAACGAGCTTAAAACGACCGAGTTATACCCATTTTAACATCGTCAAACTATATATATATATATATATATATATATATATATATATATATATATGGACACAAATAAAAATAATAACGTACGCGCTAAACGGTATATTTTCTAGAAAATATTACTAAGGACTATTTTCTTATCAAATGAATACGTATGACCCAAGAGGATATTTATACGACATGACGACGTCATTCTAAGGTTTTGATACGAGGATTATAACGCTAACTTTTTCGTACGAGTTAATATGACAAGTTATATACTCCTATATATGGAAACTATTTTTCTATGACGATAACTAGTATTTCCAAATTACGAGTGGTATGAGTATCATGTGCATGTGCATTCATTTCATTTCGGCTTGATCTAAGTTAGATCATGATTATTCATTTAGGTTGCGGCTAGTGTGCGCGCCTCATTGTCCCGACTACTTTTACCTCATTGCACCATCTTTGTATCATCACTTCGAGGTGAGTTTCATAGCCCCGTTTTAATTCTATATTTTGATTTCAAATCCCACGGGGGAGAATACATTGCATTACTTATTTTTGTGTACATGCCTAAGTATAAAATTCATACATTGCTTAAGTTTCCTTATTACCACGTCTTGAAAAGTCCCCTTTATTATCATGGACCGTTAATTTCTAGTACTAAGCGGGAGTGAGTGGATAGATCTATCAAGGGTGACGCCTCCATTCGTGTTTGGGTTGCTCCAAATGGAACGAATGCATTTCATGTCGTTATTATTAGAGTGTCCGGTAAACACTCATTGGGGCCAAGTATCGTCTAGCTTCGGGGTCATGAGCTTAAGAGCCAATGTATATATATTTCCGGACATCCTATTTCTTGGCATTACTTATGGCATTTGTACACTAGATTTTACTCATAAACCTATGATTATTCACCAACTTTATGTTGACCGTTTTTCGCAATGTATTTCTCAGGTAACTAAGGCATATTCTCATGGCATGCATGGAGTCACTTTGTGTATCAAGGATGACGCGTCTCTTTTGGATTTCATGCACTTATAAACTATCGTTTGATTGTACTAAACTATTTCCTTAAACCTTTTCCAACTTTTGGGACCTATGTTTTATAACTTTGAATATTTTGAATGAATCAAACGATGTATTTTCTAAACGACACTTTAGGTCGTTCAATATATCCTGGTTGTGTGCTATGATCCGTTACACCCTCAGGTATTCCATTCCGCTGCCATTCAGGTATTTTGGGGGTGTGACACGTACGAAACAAAAATGATTTTAACTAAAGTAGGAATTTACATGCCTTAGGGGCTTAAATGCAAATTAAACAGACTTAAAATATTTATTTTATAATTACTAACTATTTAAAAGTTAAGAAAACCTAAAAATGTAAAAAGAAATAAAATTGTACGTTTAAATTTAAATAAACGTAAACGTACAAAATAAAACGTGAGTTTTAAGAAATAAAAGGCCTACAGATATGAAAATTATATTTTTACAATCCTAATAATATAAGAAAATTATTTGAAATTTAAAATTATTTTTACACCTATTTAATTAATTATTATTAATTAATAACTATTTTAAACTATTTAATAATACACTAAATAATAAGAAAATGTAAATTAAGTCTAGAAAAATAAAATTAAAACTTAGAAAAATCTAAAATATTATAAAACTTATTTTAAAACTAAAATTATATTTTTCACACTATTTATCTAATTATTATTAATTATTAACTATTTATTAATTATTAAAAACTAAATTAAATTCTAATAAATACTAAATAAACAAAGAAAAATCTGAAACTTTTTCTAAAATTATTTTATAACTACAGGAACTTATGAAAATTATAAAAATGAAAATTGCTTATTGAAAACATTGAAAATAAGCCAAATGGCTTAAATAGAAGCTATCACTTTTCTTAAATTTGGTTTTTCTTAATTTTTCTTTTACAAAACTATTTTAATACTTAAAATAACTAACTTTAATAAAGGAATTTTGGTTGTAGATAAGAAATAAGCACTTTGGACTCCCTATTGCTTAACAGTCCATTTGCAAGTGCTTATTAGGACTTGGTATTTTGAAAAAGCTACATCAAAAGCCAATACAATGATAAATAAGCTAAGACAGATGTAATGGAACTTTAAATAAGCTAATTGAAACAGAAAAGCACAAGTAATAAGCTTGAAATAAGAAATAAGCAACCCCACATTCACCACAGTCCACACAGGTCACAATGGTCCAATTTTAGCCCTCTGTGGGGACCACAAGAGGGGTCAGGGGTCAAAAACTAAACGTGAACCCTTGAGTTGGACAGGTCAGCTTACCAATAAGCCAATAAGCTGGGCTTATGGCTTATGGATGTGCTCTTGGGAAGCCTTTGAACCTGGGTACAAAAGCTGATTTGCTCAGCTTAATGGTGGATTGGACAAAGAAATTGGGGCATGCAGCCCAAGTGAATAAGCCAATAAGCAAGAAACAAGCCCAGACCTTTGAAGCCTGTCTTATTGGCTTCCCAATAAGCCAAGGAACAGGTGGTGAGGCCCACTAATGAGTATGCAAATGAGCTAAGGAAAAGGGTCTGTTTGGTCATGGTCTGTGTGCAGGGCAAGCCATTGCCCTGCAGCCTACTTTGAGCACCAATAAACCGATAGTAAAAATTCACAAAAATAGAAACTCAGCTGATTCCTAGAGACCAGCTGGGGGTCTACAACATGTAAAAAGATTAGATCCTAAATCACATCACAAAAATCACAATAAATCTTGGAATTTTTGGTTTTCTACAAAAATGGAATTTTGACTTTTTTTAGTAAAACCTAATATTTGACTAATGTGAGATTTGAGATAGATCTAATGACTGAACATGTTAATATAAGCTATAGTGAAACTAATTTAAGCAACTTAAACAACTATAGAACCAATATACAAGATTATGGAATCTACTTATCTAACAGTGAACAATATATAAGAAATTAATGTGATTTTTGACTTTTTAACTAATAAGGGCTAGTTTATAGAGTTTGACTAAGTTATTTAGACCTAAACTGACATGCTTCAATGATAAACAGCAACAAACACAACCCTGAACCTAGAAATACAAGTTAATCCAAACACACCTTAGCATAGGTGTAAATGAGATTTTTCAAGAGTTAAACTGATTCAGGCCAGGACACTTGAGCACAATAATATGAAATGATGTAGTGAACTATTTTAAGCATAAAAATAACACTGATAACAACAAACATCCATAAATCACAAAAATGCTATATTAGCAGTAAAATTGTGAAATAAAGCCACAAGGTAAACAAATGAACAAGCTAGCAGTAATAAGCAATATTTTGAGTAAATAACACTAAGTAAGCTAGTAAACACAGAAATGAACAACAAATAGCTATGGTACTGTGAAAGGTTAAATTTGTGAATAATGACTTACAATGGATTTATGCTGAGAAAAAGTGAACCAAAGGATCAAAACACAACCTATTGCCTCCCCTGAGGCTCTAATACCATGGAAATCCAGTTTCACCATGCTCCTTTGCTTTCTTCAACCTTTCACTGATTTTTTTTTTTTTTTATTTTCTACTATTTTATTTCCTATTTTTGATAATTCTTTTAGGTTTTTTAGTGAGACTGATTTAAGAGCTCAGATGAGCTTGTGGATTCTTAACAATAAACATAAGCAAGCTTTTAAAACAGTGAACAACAACTTTCAAAAAACTTTAAGGTAAACTGAGATTTCAAAGGAAAATGCTAAAAACTAAATTTGTAACTGAGGACATCAAATTAAAGCAATATAACGTTTTGATTACACTAGGAAAAGAGATTACAAGCTTGTTAAACTGAAAGTTACAATTGAAAGAGTAAATTACACTACTTACGTCTACACTACACTAAAATTACTCTAATAATTCTTCATTCCTTCCTCTTTCTTCTTTATTGATGATATTTTAAGCTCCTTGCAGTCTTTGAAGACTATCCCACTTCATCTGAGCCTTTGGTTTGGTCAAAACAATCCCCACCATTTAAATTCACTTTTGGCGCGAAAATATCAAGAAGCCAACTATGGGTAGCGTGGAGGGTTTTAAGGATTTAATTGTTTCTTGGCTTGTTGTGGAGAGTTGGGGGGACAAGGTGGGAAAGGTGGGTGGCTAGTGGGAGTGAAACTGTGGGTGTGGAGGAGTGGTTTTGGTTGCAGTGAGTGAGGGAGAGGGAAAGTGAACAGTGGAGTGGTATTAAGGGTGGGTTGAACGGGTTTGACTCAAGGGTGTGGATTGGGCTTTATATTTTGGGCTTGGGTGGGTGATGTTTGTGTTTATTATTTGGATTGGGCTTTGGTTCTAATAACAATAAGGGTCCGTTTGGTTTAGAAAATTACACAAGGACCAAATTTGTAATTTATTCAAAGTTGAGGGACCTGTATTGTAAACTTTACAAAGTTGTTATGAGGACCAATATTGCCAAGTATGAATAACCTAAGGACCAAATTTGTAATTTTCCGATTTTAAATACCCAGGGACCTTTTCTGCCAAATCTTCAAACTCTAGGGACCAAATCTGTAATTTCACTAAACTTGCCACCCAAGGACCATTACCGCCATAGAAGATCAGTATAAGGACGAAAATTGATTTTCTCAAGGTTTTTACATCCCAGGGACCATTTTTGTCAATTTTGCAAAGTTGAGGGACTAAACTTGTAATTTTGTGAAACTTTGCACCAAAGGACTAAATATGTAATTTGTGATTCAAAAAGGACCTTTGGTGACTTTTTCATGTTTTAGAATAACCAGGGACTAGTTTTGATAACTTTTGAAACTTGAGGGACTGAAACTGCCAATTATGCAAACTTTGTTCATTTTTCATCTGTTTTTGATTATTTTGCATCTGAAACATATAAAACACATTCCTGGGATATTTTCAGTATTATGATGCATAATTGAGTGTTTTTAGATGTTTTGGCAGCTCAGATTAGGTAAAAATGATGAGTATTTACACACTCATCAATCCCCCACACTAAAACATTGCTAGTCCCTAGCAATCTTTTGAGAAAAACTTAATGGATTTGAAACTCTTTACCAAAATCCATCACTTCTGGAGTAGCCAAATGTATCAGTTCAAGTAAGAACTATGGTCCACCTGATAACCATGTGATTTTGAGCAAACCACCAGCTGTTAACGGATTTGATTTGTCTTTACCAAAAGCCGTTTGCTTCTGGACTAGCCAACTCTTGATGGAATAGTCAACATCTTGGTGAGCTGATTACCAATTATGGTTTTTCCACTGCCTTTACCACAAGCCATAATCTTGCGGGCTAGCCAACTCATTCACTTTTTTGGATATGGAGAGTTGATATACCATACAATTTTTGGCAAATTACAAGCCATCAACGGATTTGAGATATCTTTACCAAGAGCCGTTTGCTCCTGGATTAGCCAATCCTTTTGTCGTTTAGACATGGCGGACTGATAACCACAAAAATTTTAAAGCTCAAGTGAAAAATTTTTAAATTTTTGCCAAAAACGGGGGTACTAGATGGTAAAATGTGATCAAATTCGCTAGAATTCCCCCCCCCCCCCCCCCCCACACTTAGAATTGAATATTGTCCTCAATATTCAAAGTCCCGGCTATTATGCCGACTCTTTGAACGTAAAAGGGCAACATTACAAGCTAAATGTGGAACCACCATTTTGTTTTTCACTTTATTTGTAACCACAGCAGGGGCACTCCCCCACACTTAGGGTGAAAACCCTAAGTACATGCTAGTGTTTTTGTTTACCGAGTCGCTAGCTTGACTCGACCCCGAATTCATTTGTTCTTGGGGAAGTAGGATGTGGAAGAAACAATCTCCATCGGACTTTCATTCAAGATGTTTGGATAAACATTTGAAGCACGTGAAAGTTCCACACCGATGAGATATACAAACCCTGGCTCAAAAGAATGATACATGGAAATGCCAGGGTCAAAGATAATATCTTCATTCCCGAATGAGTGAAGAACAGGAGAAGCAACGGGATAGGTGAAAAAGAGAAAGAAAGTCATGATGAAAATCATGACTAACTCATCGTCACCCACAGGAGAATTCATAATATTATGAATCTCAACTTTTAAGCTCGTTTGATCAAGACATATCCCGGGTGTATCTAGATCAAAGTAGAAGTTATCATACTCCGGCGGAGATATGATATGAGTGAGTTCACAGGAGAACTCATCAAATGTGAATGAATCATATTTTGGATTGATGTGCGTGAGTTCACAGGAGAACTCATCGAAGGTAAATGATTCATAATCGGGGAGAGAATTATGAGAATGAGAAGTGGTACTGCCACTAATCTTCTCTCCCATAGGATCAAAAGTAAAGGCTTCAAACTCCGGAATAGGATCATCGGAGAAATTGTCACTATCCTTAATGGGGATAGGAGATGAAATAGGTTTCTCTTTGAAAGCCTCGATTTTAAAAATGAGGAGATTAACATTTAATAATGTTGCACGAAGTGCTTCATCTTGGATTTCAATGTCACTTTCATCATTCTCTTCTTCTAAGCTAACTAGCTCAGAAGGTAACTCTTCCACATAAATGATGTCCCCACAAGATAAAGAAGCATCATTATCAGAATCGGAGAACATCTCAACATGATTAGTTGGGAAGATAAGAGGAGGAAGGATATCACACATATGATCAAGAATTCCCTGTGACTCTTTTGGGATTGGGACAAGGTCCTCAACACTAGACATTATGAATTCGTCCGATTCCTATTCAGGAATAGTGTCAAGATGCTCGTCCCCCATGCTTAGAGAGTGAATGGGAACCTCGGGTGTGATAACAATAGACTGAGGGAGTTTAGAAGTACTAGCAGTTATGGAATCTTCAAGTTCCATTTGATCATGGCTAGTGACTTTGTTACATTATTTTCTCCCTGATTATCCATGGAAGGTATCACAACTGATGAATCTGATGAATCTTTTTGAATAATAACAATGTTATCTTCATCATCATCACTGTCATCATCGTCCTCATATAGAGCAGCATAGCGAAGATTGGCACGTATTTTAGCTGCTCTTTGCTCAGCAAGTAATTCTTCCATGCTTTTTCCAGAATCTCGTTCTTCAGCAAGTAATTCTGCGATAGATTTATCACGAGAATTTTGAATGAGTGGAAATTTTTGGGGTGTGGATGTGTCAAAACCGGAAGGTTGACATTGATCATCATTATGAGGACCCCCACAATATACATAAGAAGAACTTGGATCATGGCGAAGCGAAATATTAGCCAACTCCTCCTTAAGATCTTTAAGTTTCTCAAGAACCTCTATATAAGGGTCTTGCTGGATATGAGGAGTTGCTTGAATCATTTGGCACTGTGGAGGTGGGTCTTGAAACGGATAGTCGTAATTGTTACAAGGAAATGGATTCCTTATTTGATAATCAGAGCTAAAGTATGGACCTCCACAGTACTCACAACAATTGAACTGATGTGGCTGTGAGTCATAATTGTTATTAGAAAACTGCTCATAGACAAGCGTGTTTCCTGATTGACAATCAGAACTGTAGTGTGAACCACCACAGTACTCACAACAGTAAAACTGCTGAGTCTCATGGTGTGGAAGCTGATTGAATGAATCAGTTGTATCCTGGTAGGAATAGAGATTCTGGTTATAGACAGACCCGTTTCCTGACTCTTCCATGCTACAACTGGGACAATTACCACCATTATAAGGACCTCCACACCATTGACAATCAAGATGGTGAGGATAAGACATAGAAAGAATCAAAGGGTTTTGGAGGGTAAGAAATGTAGAATCAAAAAGGTAAGAGGGTAATGATGGATATTTTTGGAATTTTTGATAAACATTTTATAAGAAAGAAAATCTTTTTGTGTTTTTTGTGTTCGTTGAAAACTGATTTAAAATGTTTTCGGGAACAGTTTTGTTTATGATAATAAGATAATATGAACAAAGGTGGATAAATATACAAATGGATGAATTCCAAAATCACTAATCAGCAAAACCGTTTAGAATACGCGCACAACCTCCCCGGCAGCGGCGCCAAATTTTGATTGCTCCCAAACCAACCAGATAATTATTAGTCAACCACTTGTGAATGGTCAACCATAATAGTCAAACAACTTAGACCAATACTCCGTGGAATACAGTGTTTCCCCGGGTCGTTATGTCCCGACGAGGTGTGCGAAGGTATTAAAAACGAATCTGTGATCGAGTGATTATGGACAGGAAAGGGTATAAGTGTGAGTGAGTGATTAATCTAAGGGTTTATAAAACAAAACAGCTTAAATAAGCTATACGAATGATTACGTGAAACCTAATTATCTAAAAACGTTTTAAAACCTAAAAACGCGTACGTTTAATTTAAATCTACGTAAACGTACGAAACAAAAACGATTTTAACTAAAGTAGGAATTTGCATGCCTTAGGGGCTTAAATGCAAATTAAACAGACTTAAAATATTTATTTTATAATTACTAACTATTTAAAAGTTAAGAAAACCTAAAAATGTAAAAAGAAATAAAAACGTACGTTTAAATTTAAATAAACGTAAACGTACAAAATAAAACGTGAGTTTTAAGAAATAAAAGGCCTACGGATATGAAAATTATATTTTTACAATCCTAATAATATAAGAAAATTATTTGAAATTTAAAATTATTTTTACACCTATTTAATTAATTATTATTAATTAATAACTATTTTAAACTATTTAACAATACACTAAATAATAAGAAAATGTAAATTAAGTCTAGAAAAATAAAATTAAAACTTAGAAAAATCTAAAATATTATAAAACTTATTTTAAAACTAAAATTATATTTTTCAGACTATTTATCTAATTATTATTAATTATTAACTATTTATTAATTATTAAAAACTAAATTAAATTCTAATAAATACTAAATAAACAAAGAAAAATCTGAAACTTTTTCTAAAATTATTTTATAACTACAGGAACTTATGAAAATTATAAAAATGAAAATTGCTTATTGAAAAAGCTGAAAATAAGCCAAATGGCTTAAATAGAAGCTATCACTTTTCTTAAATTTGGTTTTTCTTAATTTTTCTTTTACAAAACTATTTTAATACTTAAAATAACTAACTTTAATAAAGGAAGTTTCGCTGTAGATAAGAAATAAGCACTTTGGACTCCCAATTGCTTAACAGTCCATTTGCAAATGCTTATTAGGACTTGGTATTTTGAAAAAGCTACATGAAAAGCCAATACAATGATAAATAAGCTAAGACAGATGTAATGGAACTTGAAATAAGCTAATTGAAACAGAAAAGCATAAGTAATAAGCTTGAAATAAGCAATAAGCAACCCCACATTCACCACAGTCCACACAGGTCACAATGGTCCAATTTTAGCCCTCTGTGGGGACCACAAGAGGGGTCAGGGGTCAAAAACTAAACTTGAACCCTTGAGTGGGACAGGTCAGCTTACCAATAAGCCAATAAGCTAGGCTTATCGCTTATGGATGAGCTCTTGGGAAGCCTTTGAACCTGGGTACAAAAGCTGATTTGCTCAGCTTAATGGTGGATTGGACAAAGAAATTGGGGCATGCAGCCCAAGTGAATAACCCAATAAGCAAGAAACAAGCCCAG
The DNA here is from genome assembly GCA_030686995.1 of Artemisia argyi. Taxonomy (NCBI): domain Eukaryota; kingdom Viridiplantae; phylum Streptophyta; class Magnoliopsida; order Asterales; family Asteraceae; genus Artemisia; species Artemisia argyi. Next base: position 133,720,381 of record CM060709.1, on the reverse strand, counting down.
ACCTTTAAAGCCTATCTTATTGGCTTCCCAATAAGCCAAGGAACAGTTGGTGGGGCCCACTAATGAGTATACAAATGAGCCAAGGAAAAGGGTCTGTTTGGTCATGGTCTGTGTGCAGGGCAAGCCATTGCCCTGCAGCCTACTTTGAGCACCAATAAGCCAATAGTAAAAATTCACAAAAATAGAAACTCAGCTGATTCCTAGAGACTAGTTGGGGGTCTACAACATGTAAAAAGATTAGATCCTAAATCACATCACAAAAATCACAATAAATCTTGGAATTTTTGGTTTTCTACAAAAATGAAATTTTGACTTTTTTAGTAAAACCTAATATTTGACTAATGTGAGATTTGAGCTAGATCTAATGATAGAACATGTTAATATAAGCTATAGTGAAACTAATTTAAGCAACGTAAACAACTATAGAACCAATATACAAGATTATGGAATCTACTTATCTAACAGTGAACAATATATAAGAAATTAATGTGATTTTTGACTTTTTAACTAATAAGGACTAGTTTATAGAGTTTGACTAAGTTATTTAGACCTAAACTGACATGCTTCAAAGATAAACAGCAACAAACGCAACCCTGAACCTAGAAATACAGGTTAATCCAAACACACCTTAACAAAGGTGTAAATGAGATTTTTCAAGAGTTTCACTGATTCAGGCCAGGACACTTGAGCACAATAATATGAAATGATGTAGTGAACTATTTTAAGCATAAAAATAACACTGATAACAACAAACATCCATAAATAAAAAACATGCTATATTAGCAGTAAAATTGTGAAATAAAGCCACAAGGTAAACAAATGAACAAGCTAGCAGTAATAAGCAATATTTTGACTAAATAACACTAAGTAAGCTAGTAAACACAAAAATGAACAACAAATAGCTATGGTACAGTGAAAGGCCAAATTTGTGAATAATGACTTACAATGGATTTATGCTGAGAACAAGTGAACCAAAGGATCAAAACACAACCTATTGCCTCCCCTGAGGCTCTAATACCATGGAAATCTAGTTTCACCATGTTCCTTTGCTTTCTTCAACCTTTCACTGATTTTTTTTTTTTTTATTTTCTACTATTTTATTTCCTATTTTTGATATTTTTTTTAGGTTTTTTAGTGAGACTGATTTAAGAGCTCAGATGAGCTTGTGGATTCTTAACAATAAACATAAGAAAGCTTTTAAAACAGTGAACAACAACTTTCAACAAACTTTAAGGTAAAATGAGATTTCAAAGGAAAATGCTAAAAACTGAATTTGTAACTGAGGACATGAAATTAAAGCAATATAAAGTTTTGATTACACTAGGAAAAGAGATTACAAGCTTGTTAAACTGAAAGTTACAATTGAAAGAGTAAATTACACTACTTACGTCTACACTACACTAAAATTACTCTAATAATTCTTCATTCCTGCCTCTTTCTTCTTTATAGATGATATTTTAAGCTCCTTGCAGTCTTTGAAGACTATCCCACTTCATATGAGCCTTTGGTTTGGTCAAAAAAATCCCCACCGTTTAAATTCACTTTTGGCGCGAAAATATCTAAAAGCCAGCTATGGGTAGCGTGGAGGGTTTCAAGGGTTTAATTGTTTCTTGGTTTGTTGTAGAGAGTTGGGGGAACAAGGTGGGAAAGGTGGGTGGCTAGTGGGAGTGAAACCGTGGGTGTGGAGGAGTGGTTTTGGTTGCAGTGAGTGAGGGAGAGGGAAAGTGAATAGTGGAGTAGTATTAAGGGTGGGTTGACCGGGTTTGACTCAAGGGTGTGGATTGGGCTTTATATTTTGGGCTTGGGTGGGTGATGTTTGTGTTTATTATTTGGATTGGGCTTTGGTTCTAATAATAATAAGGGTCCGTTTGGTTTAGAAAATTACACAAGGACCAAATTTGTAATTTATTCAAAGTTGAGGGACCTATATTGTAAAATTTCCAAAGTTGTTATGAGGACCAGTATTTGCCGAGTATGAATAACCTAAGGACCAAATTTGTAATTTTCCGATTTTAAATACCCAGGGACCTTTTCTGCCAAATCTTCAAACTCCAGGGACCAAATATGTAATTTCACTAAACTTGCCACCCAAGGACCATTCCTGCCATAGAAGATTAGTATAAGGACCAAAATTGATTTTCTCAAAGTTTTTACATCCCAGGGACCATTTTTGTCAATTTTGCAAAGTTGAGGGACTAAACTTGTAATTTTGTGAAACTTTGCACCAAAGGACTAAATATGTAATTTGTGATTCAAAAAGGACCTTTGGTGACTTTTTCATGTTTTAGAATAACCAGGGACTAGTTTTGATAACTTTTGAAACTTGAGGGACTGAAACTGCCAATTATTGCAAACTTTGTTCGTTCTTCATCTGTTTTTGATTATTTTGCATCTGAAACATATAAAACACATTCCTGGGATATTTTCAGTATTATGATGCATATTTGAGTGTTTTTAGATGTTTTGGCAGCTCAGATTAGGTAAAAATGATGAGTATTTACACACTCATCAGCCGTCATGTGTATTTTCCACTTCCACCACTTTTGCCAAGCTTGACGCCATCACGTGTGAAGTCTTGACGTCGTCAGGTACTGTTCCCAGCAAGGATTTTGAGACTTTGCCGTTTTCTTCACTTTTATGCTCCAAAAACGTCCAAAATGCTTCCTTTTCCAGATTTCTTCTCAAAAGTACCTAAAATGACAAAAGGAACAATTTAGGGCAGTAATTGATCAAATAATCATGAATTCGGGCTTAAATGACCCCTTAAAAGCGGTACACTTTTCGCCTTATCAAATACCCTTACACTTGAGATTTGCTTGTCCTCAAGCAAATGCGCTTTTATTCTAATCAAAATACAAGTTAGGGGTCATTTAACACTAAGATAAAAGTAATTACAACAAATAATCGTTCCACTTAAAACCAAAAGCAAGCACGGAGGTTATACACTAGCACCTCACAAATAGTGGTTAGATACTCACATCTCTCGGGTGTAATAAAGTATATATCTCAATAAGAAAATGGAAAACAACTCTCACTACCTGTCATAGCAAATAGATTACCATAGGCTTGGGAAATGATCAAACGTCTACCACTTGGCATAAGCACCTAGGATAAACTATCAAAGATGTCTTTTAAAGGATTATAACGTTCGGTGTAGGGATATGGAAAACACGGTTATATTTACTGGTGGCGAGTTAATCATCTTGGTTAATTACATGTATAATGTGGCATTGCTAAGCCAAGACTCGACTCGACTTTAGCTAATAAATCAAAAATAACAAAAACTTAAAATAAACATAAAGGAAATGGGATGGTAGTCCGTATGTTTTTCTTCTTTTTCTTTTTATATTTTTTTTCTTTCTTTTCGATTTTTTTTTCATACACTCTTGCCCTACCATCCAAAATAATACATCATAGGGAATTTTTTTTAGGTGAAATAGTGAATTTATATTATCTCAATAATCAGAACATACAAGCATGCCAAAGTCTGAATAAGACATGCCCTGAACAGACTTAAGCAGCCAAGAAATCAACATCATAGGGAATTTGCATTCCCTTTACACTTAAATTTTTACATACTTTACAATAAACTACTCTAATGACTCGAATCAAGATGATCAAAACACTTGGAGTACTTTTTAAATATTAGCGCACATACGGGGGTAATAAATTGATGTCTTCCCCATTACTCCATATTACTAGTACTTTACCCATGAGTCCCAATCGTCCCAAAACAATATGTACAAGATATGACTCGACTTAGCAACCATGTAATCAATTATACAATTAACTAAGGGTTTAAACATGTAACAATAATGCACTAAAGATGAGTGCATACACGGAAGGCTAAGGCGATTTGGTTGCACATTTGGGTGGATTGTAAACAAATTCTTCCTTTAAGTAAGTTGCTTAAAGTTAGAAACGACAAGATAGGCTCGGAGGGGTGTACTAGGGGTATCGTGTACTAAAAATGAGTATAACGCAAAGGTGTGGGAAAATTAATTGACTTCGCTAGTCAAGTAATATGACTTAAACGGTCAAGTAATTATAATACGGGTTTAAACACAAGGGTGATCCTAATGTCTCTTATCATGTAGTCTCACTAGCGGTCTCGGGATGCATCACTAAAGCAAATTCTAGAATCTAAATGCTACCGGTACACTCATAAGCACTAATAATGAATGCTTTTCCTATCAAATCTAAAGGCGAACCTCACATATTTGGGTGGAAAATTTTTCTGAGTGGTACGGTTTTGTGCTAGTCATACAACTCTTATACATGAGACGCTTGTTAAGGCTAAAGTTTCACTCCTAAATGTTGTAAAAAAAATTAAATTTGGGGCTAAAATTGCCCTAACAAGTATTTCTCTTAGTTTTATTACACACCTACTATTGAACAAACAAACTCAAGTGCAATTGTACCCTATAAGGTATCATCATTTATCCTCCCCTTACACTTAGGATGAACATTGTCCCCAATGTTCAATTAAAGGATGTAAAAGTAAAGCAGGTAAAAGAATGAAAACAAATATTCCCCTGATTCGTTCGGTGTGGATAGTATGTCAACAAGGTTAGATCTTCCTCCAAGAAAATGAACTTTGAAAGCTTCCCTCCAGAAATATAAATCATCTTGTTGTCATATATAACCTGTTAAACCTGAGAAAACAATCAAGGCGAACCTCGCGTAAAATCAGCGGCAATCTATATATACTAAAAAATCCTAGAAAACAAATTAAGATATATTGCTTGTGGAATGAATGTTTGCAGATTTCCTAGAGTTTATAAAACTAAAGAATCAACAAAAACTTTAAGACTCTGGTTTAAACAAAACTCGCAGAATTTTTCAGAATTTTAGTACCTAACGCAGTCAGGTTGTAATTCCTGACGCCGTCAGAATGTTCTTGGAAAAATCTTATGTTAAGTTTCCTGAAAATTTCTAGAAAAACTTATGCCTTATTTCCTGGAAAATCCTGCAAAACATCATTATGACTCGATACAAGCATTTGACTCTAACAAATACTAATACACATGCTCATTTATTATTGTAGTGAATCATGCTCATTTTCGTTCTTATAAACAAATTTGGATTTCCCTTACACTTAGATTTTGCAAAATACCTTTATATGTAATTAAGACGAAGTTAAAAACAAAATAAAGCATTTTCACAATTTACTTTGAAACATGATCTACCAACAATAAAAATAAAACACGCATACGGAAACAAATAAAATCAAACAAATAAAAACACACAAAACATGGGTTGCCTCCCAAGAAGCGCTTTTCTTTATTAACGAGTCTTGTAGCTAGACTCAAGGTCACGGGCTATCCTGTGTGAGTGAGTTCCTCATCGAGGACATCTCTGGGATCAAACTTAGGCTTCAATTTCCTATTGGTTCTCTTAGTTCGGTATGACTTCTCAAGTTTCTCTCCATCCGGATCATAAAGAATCATCTTCATATGCCATGATCCGTCACCTTCCCTAGGTAGCTTGTCCTAATTCCATTTACACTTATCCCCTTCTCTTTTCCACTTGTTCATTCCTAAGTTGATAGGCATTACTCCTAGGAATTCAATCATTTTCCTAAAGACTAAGGGATCCTCAATTGGGTTTAGCTCTTCATCCCTAGCTATGAGTTGCTCTACCGAATGCGTTTTATTTATAAACTCCTCTTCTAAATAAAATGGGCGTTGAAGTCCTATAAAGTCTCCATTAACCCCAGGTCCATATCTAGATGGTCTCCTATTCAAATCTACTCAATGAGGTGTCGGTTCCTCATTAGTATCATAAGCATGCTTCTTAACATCATAGACCGACCAAGTGTCTCCTTCTCCTACCACTATCCTAGATTCCTTACAATCGATCATCACACTTGCGGTAGCTAAGAATCCTCTTCCTATTAACAAAGGGCATGTAGTATCACTAACCATATCAAGGACATGGAAATCGGCTAGTATAGTTAATTTCCCTATATGCACAAGTACGTCCTTCACTACCCCTGCCGGATATGCTACACTACCATCCGAAAGACCTATAATTACCTCTGTGTCATCTAATTTTCCCGGCTTAAGAGTGGTGTAAAGGGACAAAGGAAGTAAATTAAGGCTTGGCCCAAGATCGGCTAGTGTGTCGAAAGCTTCGGAGTTCCCGATCCTACAAGGTAAAACAAATATGCCCGGATCTTCTAATTTCTTAGGAAACTTATACCGAACGAAGGCGGTCCCATTTTTACCTAACTTACATTTCTCCTCATATTTTTCTGAAAGGGCTTTGTAGTAGGGAGCTCTTGCTAAAACTTCGATAACCGGAAGTTCAAGGCGAAGTTCCTTGAATTCATCGTCAAGGTTTTGTGTAGGAGGTGTTTCAATTATGCTTTTGACCGGTTTAATATCAGATGTTTTATTCGATTTGTCCTTTTGAAGAATTTAGGTTTGCTTGAAACACGTGTTCATTGCTTTGACCGAATAGTATTGTGGACAAGAAGTAGGTGACGAAACCGATGATATGGCATTAACGTTTAGTTTTGGCTTCTTGACCGTGTCGCTTGGGAGTGCTCCCATTTCTCGGTCATTGAGAGCTTTCAACAATGTGTCAATTTTATTGGTCATCTCACTTTGCTTTTGTTTGAAATCGGCTTCAAACTTAGCTATGCGAGCTTCTTGAGATGCCATAAACTTGGACATCAATCCTTCAAGATTATTGGTACTACCATAGTTATTGGAAGGATTGTTGTTGAAAGTACGGTTAGAGGGTGGACCGTTTGGTTGGTAACGATTAGGTGGATTGGAAGAATTGTTTTGGGGCATGTTTTAGTTTTGTTTCCACCTAAGGTTCGGGTGATTTTTCCAAGAAGGATTGTAGGAATCACCGTAAGGGTTTGGCTCGGGTTTGAAAGTGTACCACTTGTCTCCTGCTTCGTCGGTACACGAGGATGCGTAATCCGCAAAAGCTTGTCCGGGGAGTTCCACGCAATCACGGGTGTCATGGGAACCACTACATAATTCGCATGAAGAAGTGATTTTTTTCACTTGGCTTGAAGGCTTAGGAGCTTCATAGGATTTCATGAGAAACTTGACTTGGTCCTCAATTTCCATGATCCTATGGTCAGGAGTACTAGAATTGTTTGAAGGCAAAGATATTGCCTTTACCGTTTTGTTCAAATCACGGGGATCATTCCAACTTTTGTTGTCATAGAGAGCAAGATCTTCTATGAGTTCCCATGATTCTTCCGCACTTAGATCACGAAGCTTGCCACCGGCCGATTGGTCAATGGTTGGCCTTGTGGAGAGATCGATATGGTCATAGAAGATTTGGACCTAGAGCCAAAGATCTATGCTATGATGAGGGACTTTTTGGAGTAAGTCCTTGAAACGAGTCCATGCTTCATAGAGAGTTTCACCTTGATGTTGTTGGAATATCAAGATGTCAGCTTGGTAGTTCTCCCCGTTGGGAAAAATTGAGCAAGGAAACGAGTAGTGAGATCATCCCAAGAGGTGATGGATCCCGCGGGTAAATGTTCAAGCCATTGACTAGCTTGGTCACGTAGAGAGAATTGGAATAGACGTAATCGGGTCGTCTCTCTAGTTGCAACATCAAGGTCTATGGAATCTACGATTTTTAGGAAATCCTTGAGATGTTGATTAGGATCTTCGGAACGAAGTCCATGGAATGCACATCCGCTTTGCACCAACCGGATGGTGTCGGATCGCAAGGGAGACACATTGGCTCCTTGGGTGAGCTCAATGGTGTTCCGATAGCCATGGTGGCTAGGACGGGAATACTCTCCTAAAGTTCGGGGTCTATGAGGTTGGTTTGGTTGTGGTAGGTTTTGTAGGTGGTTTTGTTGTGGTGGGTTGATGGGTTCAAAGATACTACCACCTTCCATGATGTCGAATGGTAATGGTTACGAATAAAGGAACAAAGAAATGTGATGACTAAAGAAACCTAAAAATAAAAATAAAAATCTTACTAGAAAGGAATCTAGCAAGTAGACCTAATAAAAAGAAATTCTAACCTAGACAATAACTACTCCCCGGCAGCGGCGCCAAAAACTTGATACGCGGGATTGCGCCCTCGCAACAGGTTTTACCTCTCAAGGGATCTTGAAAAGCTTGCAATCCCCGCCACGCAGTGTACCTGATCGTTGTAATATAGTATAGTGACAAGTACCAGGGGATTGATCGTTCAACTCAGGAATAGTGCTCGCTAGGATTAGAAAGCCTACTAAACTAGGTCTAGAGGTGAGGGATGATTCTTTTTGTATTTTTATATTTATAAAAACAAGTAAAATCTCGGGTTTTGAAGGAGTGGGCGGAATTAGTTGCTAGTCAACTAACCCAAATAACTAAAGATGCAATCAAAATAAATGAAAATAACTAATGTGATGGAAACAATAATAAGAAAAGATGTGTTTACTTAGATTTCATTACTCCCTAGATATTTTTTACCGGTTGATTAGTTTGTTACAATTGCATGGATGACGGGTTATATTCCTTAATACTAGTCAAAGGGCCATGTACAATATTCCCTAACTCTATAAGCTCCTACTTCACTCTGATGTCGAGCCGACTAAAGGATCCTAACATGGGATCACTAGAATTCACTTATGCATTAAATACAACCAAAAATCGTAGTACACCTCCAATCATGTTTCTTAAGACGTTCAAGCAAATTACCAATGGAAGTCTGCCAGTTTTCTTAAGCATAACATCGAATACAATCATCCACAACAATTATAAGCAAACCATCAACCAATAACCAACATCTAGGTTTCACTACATCTAAGCAAACACAATAAAAACCTAGCCTAGCATGTTAAAAGAAAGACAAGCATAAGATAGAATCACACAACACATAGACATATCGTATGATTATTGGAAAACTTATCTTCAATTAAGCATGGATGGAACAAGGGTTGAAACCCTTATTTTTACATAAAATTCGTCTAGGGTTTAAGCTCTCCAAAGTTCTCCTAATGTTCCACCCTTTACAATGAAAAATTGGAAAAATATATATAGATAATACATCCTGACGGCGTCACGTTGTAGTTTCTGACGCCGCCAACTCGCCTCCAAATTAAGGATCGTATTGCCTAGATCCAATCTTGACACCGTCAAGAAGGAATTAAGTTCTGGGCCATCACATACATTTTGACCCTGATGGCCTTGGTGACGCCGTCAGGTCAATTGCACTAAAAATGTTCTGGGCCATCATGTGTATTTTCTACTTCCACCTCTTTTGCCAAGGTTGACGCTGTCATGTGTGAAGTCTTGACATCGTCAGGTACTATTCCCAGCAAGGATTTTGAGACTTTGCCGTTTTCTTCACTTTTATGCTCCAAAAACGTCCAAAATGCTTCCTTTTCTAGATTTCTTCCCAAAAGTACCTAAAATGACAAAAGGAACGATTTAGGGCAGTAATTGATCAAATAATCATGAATTCGGGCTTAAATGACCCCTTAAAAGCAGTACACTTTTCGCCTTATCAGTATTTTAGGTTGAGTGACAGATATAGTAAAATTGGGTATGTGTTGGGAATCAGTGGGAGTTCCTGATTCTTCACCCTGAATGTTTTGCACAATTTGCATCATATAAGGTGTAAGAGATTTATGTGTGCCTGAAAATCCTTTTCCATTTCTAAGTAAGAAAGTAAACATTTTTGGAACCAACTTAGGAGAATCATAAGCGGCTTTATGTGTTCTTACTTTTGAAATTTGGTTATCCACAAAGAGTTGTATAAATCTTGGATATAGTAAATAAGAACCAAACTCTTTGATGCTTTTGCAATCCCTTCCAAAATCATGTTTGAAAAATTAAATGGATTTCCTTTACTTAGGCATATCATAGCAGATGCTATGGTAGCAGTAAACTCATTCCACCCAGAAGTTTTAGAACTCAAACAATGAAGAAGATTGTGAACCAAAAATTTATATTGAGAACAGAGGAGCCCTTTTTGAAATTTTAAATTAGTATGTTGGCCCTCATATCCCAGATCATTTAAACCCTAAAAAATGGCAGAGTCAGCAAGACACGTAGTCTCTGTTTTATCATCTAAGAGAAGAATTTCTCTTATAGAAGATTCAGTGACACACACTTTTTGACCATCTACCATGGCCGTAATATATTTTTCCCTATTCCTAGTTTTGACTTTAGCAGTAAGCCAAAACTGTTTGATGTAGGAAATGTATATAGTAGGATTCACAGTTAATGCATACCTAAGAGAAGTAGCATTCAATAACTTAGCCATATCTGTGAAACCTTCAGGAACCATCTCTTCATCCAGTAAAGCAACATTATTGTGACTTTCAGCCCAGGTACGTGTTGAATCCATGAAGTAGGGTTTTGAGAAATTAGGGATTTTTGACTTTGAGAATAATAGAGTGTTAGGGTTTGAGAGAACTTCAATTTGGAGCACGTAAAAACCAATTGTGAGTGTCAATTAGGTTTTAAACTTGTTTTGAGAAGTTACACAACCACCCTCATACTTTCAACCATAGCTGCACAACCTTGATATCAGCAGAACTAGCAGCAGATTAAAACAACTAGCAGCAGAGTAATTTTGGCCAGCAGCAGAGTTGACTTGTCAAACTTAAATCTTGGTCAAAAAGTCAAAAGATCCTTATCATTAAATGCTTGGTATACACCTTGATCCCTATAAAAAGGAACTAATATTTCCCTAATTCAACACACGCAAACCCTAATATCTTCCAAAAACACCAATCCACCAAATCAAATCACAATTAAGATGAAATCTACTCCCGAAATCATCAACATCTCTTCTGATTCTTCATCGGAGGATGAAACACAACTTCCCCCATATGTTCCACCATTTCGTCCTCCTCATGGTGGATGTAGGACGAAAGAACAAGCAAGGAAGAGAAAGCATGATCTTCCTGTGTTCAAGGATCTCTTGAACCTTAACCAAACTCCAAGTTCATCAAGGGGTAAAGGTGTGATTCCCCCAAAATCTCCATCTTCATCAGAATCATCAGAGGAACCAAATCCCTAGATCCCAATCCGACCACCATCTCCAATGGAACTTGTTTCTCCCTTTCTTTGCACATCATCAGATGACGATGAACCTCAGAACAATCCTCCTGCTACTCCTGAAAGACCACAATCATCAAGGCCAAGACCACCAGCAAGGACAAGAAAATCAAACCCTCCTCTGGCAAAGACAAGAGAAGTGGTAATTGGGCTTCCATGCCCTAGGCGTTGATGTAGGTTTTGATAGTTGTCTTTTGATGTAATCTGTTGATGTAGCAATCTTTGGTAGTCTTGGGTAGTCTTATGTGGTTGAAACACATGTTTTGTAATCATTGGCCTTTATCAATGAAAAAATGACTATGTTCTGTTTTTAATATCTTTAGACTTGTGTATAAACAGCAACAATCATCAATTTTAACTTTTCCTGCAAATTGTTAGTTGAAACACCACAAAACATACAAACATATGTTGCAAATGTACTAGAGATACTCAGCAGTAGAATAACATGTAGCAGCATAGTACATTCCAACTAGCAATATGCTTCTTAAGAAGCAACAAAAACATCTTAAATAGCAGCACAGTATCTTTACAAAACTTTACAAAAGCATAAAAAGATAAGTTTTTCAAAGGTTTATCATAACAATGTTTGCAATTAAAAATTGAAACCTCCCCACATCAAAATGTTTTATGAGTAGATCAGCAACATTGTTATTAGTATGAATCTTGACAATTTGAATCAGCTTCTTTTCATAACAATCTCTTATAAAGTGATGTCTTATCTCAATATGTTTTGTTTTAGAATGAAAAACTGTGTTTTTAATGATGCAAAGTATGTTGTTGTTATCAATATGAATTTTGGTGTTCATGAAATTATACCCATAATCCAGTAGTTGATTATGCATCCAAAGCACTTGACCACAACAACTTGAAGCAGCCACATACTCAGCTTCAGTTGTAGAATTTGCAACCACTATTTGTTTCTTGCATTGCCATGAGTCCATGACATCAATCTGTTTCCAAGAAATTGACAACCTCCTGTTGTAGACTTTCTATCCAAGCAAGCTCCAGCATAGTCACTGATTATGCTCAATTATAGTATATATTTATTTTCCAAAGAAATACTTAGGAAAGTATTTCCCGGGTCGTTCTCCCAACGAAAATCGAATGGAATTTTGAATAATCGATTTGTGAATCGTGTAGTGAAAAGTGAATAGTGAGAAGTGATTGTGAAATTCAAAATATGAAAATAAATAGTGATTTATGCAGAAGGTACAAGCTATATATGCACAAAAGTCTAAAATTAGAAAACGGAAATGCAAACGCAAGTTTTAAACGTAACGTACGAAATAAAACGCGACTTTTATACTAAAAATGATCCTACAAATGTGAAACAAATTTCTAAAAATCTTAAACTAATAAAAAGAATTTTGAGAAAAAGAAAAATTTTTTTTTTTTACTTTTTATTTATTTTCTATGATTTAATTTCTATTTATTGAATGAAAAAGTGATTTAAAATAAAGGAAAATGTGAAAAATAATGGGAAAATTATAAAATCAAATCTGAAAAATCTAAAATATTATAAAAGAATTATCTAAAATATTTTTGTATTTTTAAAGGCTTTTTCTGATTTTTTATTGATTTTTGAATATTAAAAAGGATTTAAAAATGATTAACAATAAAGGAAAATTAAGAAAAATAGTAAATCAACTAGGAAAAATCTGAAAAATTCACAGAAAATCTAAAATAAAATGAAAATCTTGCAGAAAATTTTGAAAAGAAAAAGATAAGCAGAAGTGCTTATTTGTGCAGAAACAGCTTATGGCAAGTGCTTATTTATAAGCACTTGCTAGAAAACTTAACCAAACTGATAACACAGATCTAATATGCTACAATGAACTTAATTATGTTCAGAAATGCACAAAGATAACACATAAGCAGTAGGATCAAACAATAAGCAGTTGGACAATAAGCTCAAATATAAGCAGATGTGAACAGGAATAATCCAGAAGCTCAGGAACACAATAAAACACTATAACAAACTCAATTATACTCAGAACATTCAAATTTGCTAAAGTAACAAGCCAAGTAACACTAATGCAAGCACAAGCTTCAAACAGCACACATGCAATAAGCTTCTAACTAGCAGGCCTGCTGAGGTGAAGGGTTATTTGCAGCCTACTGATGGCTTAATTTTATGCAGTAAGATAAGCTCCAATCGTTAAAAATTCTTATGGAAATTGTAAGCAAGCAACAAAAATCTAAATACAACCACTTAATGAGGACTTCCAAAGTAATTTGTAGACTAAAATTCAATTGAGAAAGGGTCTAGTTTTGGAACATGTAGCTATGAGATTAAGAAACTAGGAAAATAGAACACATATACTGGTGCAGGGTTGCAAGTCTAATGTGCTGAATTGCAAACTTAAATCTAAACTAGCGAACAAGTACAAAATGGAAAATAAAAGACAAAAATGATAAGCTAGCACTATCAGCTTTTAATAGAACCTAAATCTAATCAAATAGCAACACTGAATAAGAAGTTAGAGGCTAAAGAAGGAGGATGATTCAGACAGATGGTTGTGGAACATGATACCTTTTATTCACTGGAGCAATTTCAAAACAAAATTTAAACTACCCAATCCATTCCAATTTGTGAGATAACTGTCTAAGATTTGAGAACAAGCAATCGAATATCTCAAAGAACCACTTTTCATCTAATTTCAAAAGATTTTAGTGAACAAAATTCTATTTGATGTAAAGGCTTATTGAGCTGATGCATAGTGAAAAACATAAAAGTTGGCAAAAGTGAATTAAGTACAAAGCCGATTGTGCAAAACTATCTAATACCTAAATGAGCTACTAGTATGGAAAGATTAAGTACTAAAATGAACATATGCTAGATTATGCTAATATTGAGAATGAAACAGTTACAAGAAGTAATTCTTAGAACTATAAAAGCAAATGCTACAAACTATTCAAATCTACTGATCCTTGCTTAAAATATGATAACAACAACACAATAGAGCAGATTCAAAATGGCCAAATAGTCAAAGCAATCACACTCACTCAAAAGATTACTGATCCAAACACCCCTTACAGTAGCAGTTACACTAACAAATTAAGATTTAAAACAACCGATATTTGAACCAATGATCAAAATGAATCAAACAACTATGCTAGACATAAGATGAACAGTAAACTACAACAAACATCTACTACTACTTACTATCACAGATCTACTAGTATTAATGCATATGAAAAGCAGTTAAATGGCATAACAACACTAATGAAACAATCAAGCTCGAACACTACCAAGCTTACTGAATTAAGATCAAATCAAAACAATAAAACAGTGAACCACTAAGTAACTCAGATCTAAACTAGTAGTAGCAGAACATTAAATTTATTAAACTAAAAATGGATTGAGAACTTACAATTAAATCCCTAGCTGAACAAGGGTATCATTTGACCCAAACCCTATCTTTGGATAGGCTTAAAATACACCATTAACCATCAATACAACACCAGTAAACCCAGAAATCTTCATCATGAACATTCGTTGACTTGCGTTGACCAACATTATTTGAACAAATTTAAACAAAATAAACTATCAACAATTAGTGTTTAACTTGAAAGTGTTTATGAAAACAGAAAGATGTGATATAGAAACAGATTTAAGAAATTTGCAATGAAAATTAAATGATACGAAATTTTAACTGAAAACTGAACTTTCATTAAAACTAAAAATGAGTACAAAATAAGAGATGAGAAAGTTACAATAAGCTGAGAATTAAGCTAAAAACTATTAAAAACTATACTAAGCTACACTAAATTAAGCCTACTCCTAACCTAATCTAACCAGACGAATTGTGATGTGAGGAGCTTCTATTTATAGCCTTGAGTTGAATTGGGAGCCACGGATTGCCAAGCTGGCAATCTGTGTGCCTGTGCTTTCTCTCAACGTATCTTAGCCTTCAAATCATTGCATCATAATTTTATCCGTTGGATTAGACCTCTATGACATGTTAGGACCAATCACAAGCTGCCACTTCATCCCCTTGTGTGTTTCTTTGCTCTGACAAGATCTGACATATACTGAATCATTCTAGAAACACTTGAATTGACCAATTAACCCTTAATTATGGTAATTAGGATGTGGTACAGTAACTAGGGTTCTGGGTAATTTTGGGGGTGAGGATGTACGGGTAAATATTTGGGGGAAGGGAAAGGGTAATTTGTATTTTATTTTTATATGTTTGACCCTGGGTCGGTTTGGGATGGTGGATCGGGTTGAAAAATGGGGTAAACGGTGGAGTGGGCTTGTGGGATAAATGGTGGAGTGGGCTGTGGGGATTATTAGGTGAGATGGGCTTGTGGTAGATTTAATATGGATTTGGAAATTTAGTTTTTATGGGTTAAGTAGTAATAACTTAGTTTTAGGATTTAATCCAAGGATTGTTTTTGCCAATATCATAAATTGAGGACCAATTTTGTAAATTAGCAAACTTCAAGGACTGAATTTTTCATTCTTCCAAAATATATTCCACGAGTCTCTCTTGTATATTCTCTGATTCATCAAGGACTAATGTTGTCACTTTGAGCAAAATTGATCTTTTATGTAGAAATCCTTTCCCGGCTTTAGCTTTTAACTCTTTTCCATTTCTCGTGCTCGTGTTGCTATTTTTGCTCGATTTTGTCCTTTTCTACAATACCCATACCTGCACATACAAAAACACAAAAACAACATATTTTTGGCATTTTGAGTCGGTTTTTGGTCTTTTAGGTCCGGTTTTGGTCAAATAAAAGGTGTGTAAATAAATACACACCAGTCACTATCTGAGTATGCTACCAAATAAAAAGGTGAATCCTTAGGATACCAGAGGCCCAATTTGGGTTGATGCCTCAGATACCTAAAAATTCTCTTCACTGCATTAAGATTTGATTCTTTGGGACATACTTGGAATCTTGCACAGGCACATACAGCAAACATAATATCAGGCCTTGAAGCTGTAAGGTACATCAATGAACCAATCATTGATCTGTACAAGTGAACATCTACTTCTTTTCCATTTTCATCCTTCAACAAAGGTTTGTTGGATTCCATGGTTGTCTTTGCAGGCTTAGAATCTTCAAATCCAAACTTCTTCAAAATGTCATTAAGATACTTATCCTGACTAATAAATATGCCATCTTCCTTTCGTATAACTTGCAGACCCAAGAAGAAGGTGAGTTCCCCTATTGAACTCATAGCAAAGTTATCATTCATAAGCTTCTCAAACTCAACACACATAGCTTTGTTTGTAGAACCAAAGATGATGTCATCAACATAGATTTGAACCAGCAAAATATCATCCTTGTGTCTTTTGAGAAACAAAGTCTTGTCAATCTTTTCTCTACTAAACCCAGAATCTAACAAATATGTTGAAAAGGTATCATACCAAGCTCTGGGGGCTTGATGTAATCCATACATTGCTCTATTCACCTTGTAAACTATGTCAGGATGGTCAGGGTCTTCAAAACCAGGGGGTTGAGACACATAAACGTCTTCAGTAATAATCCCATACAGAAAAGCACTTTTGACATCCATCTAATACACAACAAACTCTTTGTATGAAGCATAAGCTAGGAATAATCTAATGGCCTATATTCTTGCCACAGGTGCAAATACTTCATCAAGTCAAGGCCTTCTTGTTGAGTGTATCCTTGTGCTACTAACTTTGCCTTGTTTCTTATGACTATACCTGTTTCATCTCTTTTGCATCTGAAAACCCATTTAGTTCCAATCACTCTTTTCCTATTTGGCAAATCAACCAAAGTACATACTTCTTGTAATTTGAATTTCAGAAGCTCATCTTGCATTGCTTCCACCCAACTTGCTTCTTGTAAGGCTTTGTAAGTATTTTTGCGTTCAATATGAGATAGAAAACAGGCAAACAAGCAATTCTGTAGATCTTTGTGACTGTTTCTTTGATGCAGAGATCTTGCAAAGAAACTTTGATGTTGTAGATCTTTTAGCTCTTTAGTCATTCTTCTTGTTTGAACAGATGATGTTGGATCACTGAGAATTTGATCTTTGGGATGATTCTTGTGAACTCTTGTGGTTGTAGTGGGACTAACAGGAATATTGAGTTCCAAATTAGTAATGTCAGTATCAGCTCCAAACAATTTACCATCAAGAGCTTCATCATCTGTATCATAGTAGATATTCTCTAGAAGAGGCATATTTGGATCATCAGGATAGTTTGGATTAACAGAAGTCCTGTCCTGAGTGTCTACTATTTGATCCTTTGGTGAAGAAGTAGAGTTAGTAGGCTTGGCAGCAGAATTGATTGAAGCAGTAATTGTTTCTTTTGGCCTGGCAGTAGAGTCTTCTGAGTCAGCAGTAGAGTCTTCTGGCCTTGTAGGAGAGACATCAACAACCACTTTAGGTGCTTCATTTGTTACCTTTTCTGCATCAATAGGTATCTCAATGCCTTCTTCTGTTTCCTTAGGTTTCTCTTGAGCAACAACATCTTCTTGTGAACTTTGATCTTTCTGAAAGGGTAGTAAAGTTTGACCAATTTTCAATTTCTCTACCAAAACAAATTCTTCTTGAAATTTGTTAGTATCCACATTAGCAATAACTGGCACATAATTCATAGTCTTGGTAAGAATATCAACATTAAACAACCATTCTGGTCATTTCCCTTCAACATTAGATGTGTTATCACTAAACTTGATATGCAAATTCTCCTCTATATGTTTGGTTCTCTTATTGTACACCCTGAAAGCTTTACTATTCATAGAGTAACCAATCCTTCATCTGCTTTTTCTTCAAACTTGCCTAACTGATCCTTAGTGTTCAAAATAGTAACAGGACATCCAAATGGTTTGAGAAAATCAATTATTGGTTTCTTTCCATGAAATAACTCATATGCAGTTTTGTTGTGAGGCTTAACTACCTTACTTCTGTTTTGCACAAAACATGCAGTGTTTACAGCTTCAGCCCAAAAAGGTATAGGTAATTTAGAATCAGATAACATTGTTCTTGCAGCCTCAATCAGTGTCCTGTTTCTTCTCTCTGCAACACCATTCTGTTGTGGAGTTCTTGCAACACTGTACTATTTTAGAATACTCTTTCCCACACAGAATTGATTCATCACACTATTCTTGAACTCAGTTCCATTGTCACATCTGATTATTTTCACCTTGTGGTTGTGTAGGTTTTCAACTCTGGTAATGAAAGCCTTGAGTATCTCTGGAGTTTCATCTTTAGTAGCTAGAAAGAACACCCAAGTAAACCTGCTAAAGTCATCTGTGACAACTAGGAAATATGACTTCTTGTTCAAACTATTCACAAAAACAGGCCCAAATAAGTCCATGTGAAGTAGATGTAAGGGCTCAGTAATTGTGTTCACAGTCTTGGACTTAAATGAAACTCTGTGCTGTTTACCCTTTTGACAGGCAACACAAGTTTCACAATTTTCAAACATCTTTGTAAGCATCCCTCTCACAAGATTTCCTTTCACCAACTTGATCATGGTCTTGTAGTTCAGATGTCCAAGTCTTCTATGCCATAATTTGGACTCATCAATAGTGGCCTTTGCAATTAGACAAGTTAAAGCTTTTTTGGGAACAATGTTATTAATATGGTCACTGTATATATTTTCAGTTCTAGGGACTTTCAATAGCACAAATTTATCATCTGGCAACTGAAAATCAGGAGAAAGGATCATACATTCAGTGTCTGTAAAAAGAACTTTGTCACACATTTGTGAGACACTAAAGAGGTTAAACTTAAGCCCTTTCACAAGAAACACCTTCTCAAAGTCCAAATTCCCTGTTCTTAGTGTTCCTCTACCAATAATCTTTCCACCTTTTGGATCATTCCCAAAAGCCACATAACCACCTTCAAAAGGTTCAAAGTCTTCAAGTTGAGACTCATCACCTGTCATGTGTCCAAAGCATCCACTATCAACTATAACAATATCTTTTAGCTCATCTTGTAGATTACCCTTCACATGAAAATAGAGAAATTAGTTTCTCTTGGGGACCCAAGCCATTACTGACTTGGATCTGCCTTGTGCATCAACATAATTGAATTTCTTTAAATCACTTGATGCACTACTGTTTTTGGAAACATTGTTAGAAACAGATGATTTAGGTTTCCAAGTCCAGCAAGCCGAGGCCTTAACAACATAAAAATGATTTCCTACAACTGTATTTTTTAAAACTTTTGGCCCAGAAGTAGAAAGTTTTGTACTAGCAGCAGATTGCTTACTAGCAGCAGAGTGCTTACTTGCAGAAGAGCCAGCAATAGAACCAGTTGTGGTTTTAAAAGCACCATTTGATTTAGTAGCAAAAATACATCTAGTTGCACCAGATCTTAACAACACAGCCCTTGGAATTATATTTCTATTAGGATGAGGGTGAGTATTTTTAGAAAGATATTTATGATTCACCCTTGAGTATTGATTCCAAACTGGCTTTTGGTGGTCTTTACAACTATTTATCAAATGTTCAAAACTACCACACTTATAACAAGCCTTATTCTTTAATTGAAACTCACTACCTAATTTATTTGAAACTAGGTTATTAAAGTTTCTCTTATTACCCCTAGGCTTATTATAAAATCCTTTCATCTGATCTCTAGGAACCTCATTATATTCTACCATTTTCCTAGAGATACCCTTACCCAACACAGGTCATACAAACTTAACCTGTTCAATTTTAGGTTCAACTTTTATAGGAATTTCTTCCTGTTTCACACTTTGTTCTAGTTCAATCTGTTCCTCATCACTATCTGAATACCAGTGTTCTATAGTAGGAGCCTTAGGAAGTTTTCTAACTTCAACCTTAGGTGTTTCTATGACACTTGTACTAGGTTCACCTACAGGTTTTTCTATGTCTAACTCACTAATAAAAGATAGTTCTTTTCTTGGTGGAGCTTAGGCACTCTTAACATGAGGAGCAACCTCATTTTAACCTATTCCACTTCCTTTCCTCATCAATGTACTCTCAATAGATTTATTAACCAAATCAGAAGCATATTTTTGTTTGTTTACTCTTACTATATGTTAATCCTTATCAGCAAGAGCTGCATCTCTATCTTTTTCTACTTCTTCTAACTTATTTTGAGAAATTCAATTTCACTGTTTTTCTTATAGATCTCAACATCTTGTTGGTTAATTCTCTCTACATATTCTAGCTCACACTGTTTGAGATATTCTAATCTTCTTTCCACATTTTGAAAACCTACTTGGTAACCTAAGTTATCAAGTTTTAGGTGTTCAACTTCTCTTATTAGACTCTCATTCCTAGACTTAAGTTCTTCTACAGTGTCAGCACATGATTTAAAAGAACACACAAATAGATCAGAATCATTAGATACCTCAGAGTCAGATCCAGAAGATGATGATGCATAGGCCATAAGTGCAAAGTTATGCACTTTAGGCTTGACTTGAGCTACCAGAGAATAATTGGGTTCTTCTTAAGCCATGTCACTCCAATCATAATATCCCAACCCATCACAAGATACCAATGCAGTAGTGGTATTCTTTGATTCTTCAGTGGTCTTCTTTGGAGCTTTAGCATTCTTATTTAGAGCTCTACATTCTCTGGCAAAGTGTCCCTTCTTGTTGCAGTTGTAGCACGCCATCTTTGACTTGTCAAAACCCAAACTTTCTTTAGCCCTGTACTTGACTTCTCTCCTAGTCCTCTTCAAGAATTTTCTTGCCCTCAAAGTCAACATGGCCATTTGCCATTTAAGATCAATTTCTTCAAGATCATCAGGATCAATATGATCCATATCTTGATTAATAACTTGTGACCTCATGTTGGTTGTCAGATCAGCCAAGAATGCACATATAGCAGCATCACTGATGGAATTTTTATCATTAGAACTAGCAGCAGATCCATCAGCAGCAGATACCCCATAAGCAGTAGAGTGGGATTCTTGAGATCCTTTTGACTTTGAAGATATAAAGGCAAGATTTTGAGTACCAGAAGATGAAGTAGATGAAGAAGTCAACTCTGGTTCATACACTTTCATAGTTTCAAAATATGGAAAGCCTGATTAAGCCTGATTTTGAAACTATGAAGAAGTCAACTCTGGTTCATACACTTTCATAGTTTCAAAAGATGGAAAGCCTGTTGAAGATATAAAGCCTGATTTTGAAACTATGAAGTTGGAAAGCCTGATTAAGCCTGTTGTATGTGCCATCAATCTTTTCTCCACTTGTCGTAGTAAAGTTCTCAAACTGATGCTTCAACATATTTTTCCTTGACTTCTTACTAGCATCATTCCCTCCAAACCTGAATTCCATAGCATCCATTAAGGCTTTTGCAGTCTCACAGCTATCAAAGTCCAATTGAAATTCATTCTGTATTCCCATCAAGAGAATATTGTGTGCCTTGATCTCCATCTTCCTCACTGAGTTTTCTTCAGCAGACTTGATAGGTATCTCTTTACCATCAGGACTCTTTTGTGGTAAAGAGTCACCATTAATGATTACATTCCACATGTTGAAGTCAATCATGTGAATGTACTGTCTGATTCTCATCTTCCATAGCTCATATTCTCCAGGATTGAGCATGTGAACCTTTGAAGCAGTCACCATGTGTGTGTCGTCACCCATCTTCAGCAATTAATTAGGAACAGTAAACTTGAAAGGAACAAATTCTTCTTGATTTCAACTTCTAGATCACAAGCTCTGATACCACTTGTTGATCCCAGTTGAGCAAACGATCTTATATAGAAATTGACTTGAGTTAATACTTAAGCTAAAACGCGGAATATTAAAGCTTAACTTAAGAAGAACAGTTTTTCACTATCAACAATTCAATATATCAATAATACGAGCACTCGACAATGCTAGGGTTTTACAACCTTGAAGTGTAAACAAAAACTAAACAATACGTACTCAACTTTAACCCTAGGCACCTCCTTTTATAGGCCAATGAGTCCTATTAGGTTTACAATACCTTTCTACACAAGATAAGAATATTCTAGACGTATAAAATATACACACAATCTATTCTATAATTATCCACTCATGTACAAGTCTATCCCTTCAGCAGTAGATTCACCAGCAGCAGTTTCACATAGCAGCAATTTAATTACTCTAGCAGCAGAATCAATATCCTTAGCAGCAGTATCATCTTAGCAACAGTTTGATACTTAGTG
This sequence comes from Artemisia argyi, assembly GCA_030686995.1. Lineage (NCBI taxonomy): Eukaryota > Viridiplantae > Streptophyta > Magnoliopsida > Asterales > Asteraceae > Artemisia > Artemisia argyi. The sequence goes on along the minus strand of CM060709.1, from coordinate 133,698,235 downwards.
AAATTCTGAACAGCAGAATCTCAAAACCCAACACTTTTTATTTCTCACAATCACATAAACAACTGCTCGTCAACGAATCTTCCCACTTTTCCCTACAAAGCATCTTTTTTTTTAATGTGGTTTTGCTAAATCGATTTAGGAATGGGTCTCTAAATGGTGGGGCTTTGATGATTATCCAAAGTCCTTAGCTAATCTTATTTCATGGGCTGACGCGACCAACCTCCCTAGCAACACAAAGACATGTTTTGACGTTGTGATTCAAACCACGTTGTGGTGAATTTGGAGGTTTCGTAACCGAACATGTTTTGACTCAAAGCCACCAAGGAAAGATATAGTTGGAAACGACATTATAATCCATTCACACGCATGGATTTCTAGTAGGAACAAAAAGCTTAATCTAGTTTGGTTGGATTGGATTGTTGATCCTGTGGAAAATTAGAAGGGGGGGTTGAATAGTTTTACGTCCTTTTAAAATTTATAAAAACAAGTTTGTTTTAAAAACTTCGATTCTAGTTTATGTGATCTCAATACTTGCACTATATGAACAATTATATATTAACTAACTAACTAAGCTAATATAGTATAGGTAAATAAGTAAGTAATGAAAAGAGTTGGAGAGATCAAACCACAACACAAGGATTTATAGTGGTTTGGCTACAAGGTCACCTTCCTTGTTCCTACTCCCCTCCCCGAGTCACCTACTCGAGAGTTTTCTTCACTATGTCAACAAACTCCCTTATGGCGGAGAAAACCTTACACACCACAACTACGTCACAACTTGATCATAACTTCTACACAACTTCTTCACACCTATTTACTTCACACCTATCTTCTTCACACCTTTCTTCTTCACACCAATCTACTACACACCTATCTTCTTCACTTCAATATACTACACACCTATCTTCTTCACTACTAATCAACTTCTACTTCCTACACAACTTCTATCACTTCTAAACTACTTATTACATACACAACACAACTTCACAAATATATATACACAATGCACAACTACTCTTCAATACTTCTTGAACTTAGTTGTAGAAGGAGTGTTCTTCTTTTGCACTTTGGATGAGGATGGATGAGAAGGGATTGAATCACTTGAAACAAGGATTAATATATAAATGATCAAAGGGTTTTAGAGAATGTTTAGAGAGTTTGAGATCAAAAAATTTCGTGCAAAAGGTGAGAAAAATTTCAGGTTTAAGGTAGTATTTATAGGCAACAAGTTCTGACAGAGGAGCGTGGTCGGCCCCCTTAAATCAAGGCTGGCCCCCTTAAAATTAAGGGGACCGCCCCTTATAATTAAGGGGGCCGCCCAACTGTAATGGCCAGAAAACTTGTCTTTTTGTGGGGAAAGTTTATTTGGTGAAAAACTAACTGATTTTGGTTAAAAATTTGAAATCATATATTTAGTATGATTAAAACATTTTTCTTTATTACCAAAAGTGTTTTTCAAAAATATATAATATAATTAAATAAACTTTGTATTAGTTAATTAAATACCCCTTTGATCATGAGATGTATTAAACACTTGTTTATTCATACATTAAGTGATTAAGTTGGATATAGTGATATAAACTAGCTTAATACTTGTTTACGTAGTAATCTTACGTTTGATGAGTTTACATTTTGTGATCTTCAAAATATAGAGATATCGAAAAATATAAATAACGTTTTCATGCATTATTTATGTCAACAATCTCCCCCTTTTTGATGATTACAAAATCTAAACTCATTAATCGAAAATTAGTATATATACAAGTATTATTGTGAGTTTATATCAATTCTCCCCCTTTTTGTTAGCATCAAAAAGGTTATCCCGATTTTATAGAAGCTCCCCCTTGAAGTATACTCCCCCTCGTTTTGAGGCCAAAAAGAAATCGAGATATGGATATCTTGCAAAAATATTTAGTGGACAAGCAACATATATATGTATATAGCATGCAAGACTAGAGACTAAACATAACCATAACATTAATAATATGAAAAAGATACATCAAGCATTACATAAACAAACATAACAAGTAATGCAACTAACAAAAGCCTTAAAGGCTTACAATCATCACTAAAATAAAATAAAAAACCAAGGCTCAAACATGAGAGTCCTCTCTAGAGCTTGCCATTCAAAATGGTTCGCGATAATTTTATTTGTAACACACCATGCATGTTTAATTGGGAGGAATGGATGGTGAACATGGAGATGGTGATGGTGGAGGGGTGTTTGTTGATGGTTGTTGATGCAACAAGTTTTCAATATGAGAAAACATGTATTGTATCTCATCTCTTAGTCCGAACACAATTGTTCGGTTGTGAATGCAACAAAGGCAAGTGTCTCCATGAGCTTCAAGTAAGCTCCATGGGACGGGGTTATAGGTTGGTGGATTGATAGGGGATGATGAGAAGTGTGCATCTAGATGTGTTAATGGTGATAATGAGAGAGTGAGTGCAAGAGTTGTGTTTTCATTGGTAGGTTGTGATGGTTGATCAATTGTAGGAGGAGATAAGTGGGTGTTTATGTAGTCATTTATGGATGAAGTGGATGGTATGGAGGAAGTGGAATTTCCATTTGTTGATGGTGTTTTGGAGGGTGCATTTGGTGCACTAGGAGATGAGCATTGAGGTGGTGGTGATGGGGTAGTGTTGTCTTCATTTGTAAGATCAATGAATAATTGTTTTGGTGGAATAATGACAAGTTTTTGTTTCTTGACATTGTTTGGATAGGTGGTTCTTGGTGATGACATGATAAAAGGATGATGTTTGATGAATGTTGAGGATGATGGAATGTGAATTAAACATGCATGGGGATTATATAATGGGAAATCATGTTTAGAAGTGGAATTAATTTGAAATTGTAATGTTAGATTCCAAAATCAGTTTAGTTTTTAAGGGAAATGGTAGCTGAGACTAGCAAAAGAGATCACAAGGTGCAAAAGAAAACAGTGAAAAAACTGTTCCAGATGGCCGGTCCCCTTAAATTTAAGGGGGCCGCCCTTATGAATTAAGGGGGCCGCCCATCTGACGATCCAGAAATCAAAATTTTTCAAAAATTTTCTGGAAAAATGTTGTGTTCTGTTTTGTATTTGCAGCAAGTTCTATTTGGACATTTCACATTTGTTTTGGTCTATTAGAAAGCATACAAGTCATATATATATATATATATATATATATATATATATATATATATATATATATATATATATATATATATATATATATATATATATATATATATATACACACATAAACTAATCATGCAAACACATATATAGATTAACTAGTAAAGCATGCATGTAAAAGCATATATTAAACATAAACAATCAAGTTAGCATCCTAAACAAATATCCAAACGATTATTCAAGAAAAATAACAGTACTTCCAAATATACTTTGGACAAATAGCACACAAGACATAAAAATAAGTATTGTTCAACAAACATAAACTAAGCACATCATCTCTTTTTCTTCCCGAATATGCCCTTCAATGTCTTCCCGATAGATTTGAAACCACCTCTAACTTCTTCATGCAAACTCTTTTGTCTTCTAAGCATTTCGGTAGTTCGCTCATGAAGCACTTCTTCGTTTTGATCACTAGGAGATGGAGTAGAATACTCGGGATAGTATTTTTTGGCTAAAAGGTCAACGACCCGGTAAATATATTATCCAAAAAACGTTTAAGTACAAATGGAATGTGGCTAAAGTACCACATTAAC